>JAPDSC010163837.1:318118-337254 GCA_026290005.1 Latrodectus geometricus
AACTTAATAACATAAACAAGGACACAGATCAGTATGAAGAATGTAAGAAAAACTATATCAAAATTATTTTTTTGATTTATCCTCATATTGTTATTTTTATGTACTTTATATTAGGATTATTTCAGATAAATCTAATTGCTATGAAATCATTATTCTTAACTGAGTTTCGTTCTTACTTAAACTGTGAGGAATATTTCTAGGTTTTGAGAAAGTGTCTGAGAGAAGATGAAGCATTTTGAATTTTTTTTTTTTTTTAGACTGTTATATATTTCTGTGAATATTACATTGCCATTTAATGAAAATACGTGATTCATAATTTATTGATCGATAGAGAAAAACTGAAGAAACATTTAAAATTTGAACTTTTAAATACTTCTCTGAGTACTGCACCATAATTTAAGGAAAATAAGTGCTTCATAATTTATTTTGTTGATTGATAAAATGATTATATTTTTAATCTTCAACTATCACCGAACTTTTACTAATGTTATCAGTAAAAAGTAAACACATTGCAATAAATATTTAACGATATTACATAAACAGTCATTGATATTAACGTACTTTCTTAAAATGAACATCGAAACAATTTTTTTAAACAAAAGCAAGTTTAAGAATAAAAATTTAAATATTTAATTTTTAGATACTTAATCAACAAACTTGTTTCAATTTATAATTATTCCGGAAGGGAATTTCACCAATCTTTACATTTAAATGTCATTTCCAATTGGTGAAAGAAAATTTTAAAAACGATATCCACGTCTATTCACAACCCTGCTCCAAATTTGCAATGTACTTCCTCTCAGAATAAGTGTATTGTTATGTCATGCTAAATGTGTGTGTGACAAAACTTTGTGTGTTAGCATTTTCTAAGTTTTTTACCGTTTTTTATTAATTAAAAGGGAAGATCGTTGTAAGGAATGTTAAATTATTAAAAAAATATTTTAGCAATTGAAAAAACAAGCGAATTCGCAATTACCAAAAAGAATATAGGTTAACTGATTATTATTATTTCAGGAGTATTTGAAGAACGATTATCAACGAATTTTTGTGAATGAAATCCTTACCAGTTTTGCAATGTTTATTTGATATCATATTATCTTAAATTAGAAAATGTTCTTGAAAAAATTTTCGATCAAATTTGCTTTATGTGAAAATGATAAATTTAAAATTTTTCAATGTTGATTTAGTACAAAAAATCTAATAATGGCAAAATTTTGAAAATATGTTCTGCATGAGAAAAAGTTGTAATGAATTAAAGAAATAACAAAAGGGATAATATGACCAAAAATGAATTTCGACTTTGAAATGTACTTAAATGGAGCATTATTTAAGTTCGTGATTAAATTTTTAACAAATGATAACCTTTAGCCCTTTATGGATATGAATGCGGGTGCTTAACAAGGTAGAAGAGGATCGATTACTGATTTTTGAAAGAAAAATATTGAAAATCTTTGAACCACTCTAGAAGAAAATAATATATGGAGAATTTTATACAACTATGAAATCTATATAAAAATAATATAATGATCCTCCCCCCATATCCTAAAAATAGTAAAGGTCATCCTTATTAGATTGCTAGATCATATTTATAGATGTAATAATTCTTTCCTGTCGAAGGGGCAAATAAGTTAGATAGAGCGGGAAAAGACCTTAAAATATTAAAAGCCAACCGATGGAAATCTGTTGCATTGCGCTGGATGGTGGAGGAAGCATTGGTTTGATTTATGAAGAAGATAATTTTAGGCAGTGAGGGAATATCATTGATAATTATTCAGTTGTAATCCACGAAACCACTTCAGGAATATGAATCAGGTTTCGTGTTCATAAATTTCTCATTCATACATTGGTTTACAAAAAATGTATAAAAACAGCATTATACAAAAAAGGCATATCGTCCTTTATATCTTTGCATATACTGAATTATGTTTTTTACAATGGAATTCATGATTTTGTGTAAGCTAAACTATCTGAAGTATGTCCTCATTGTTTTTGAAGCATCAGTAAATAATAAATAAAGAGTGTGGTTTTTCAGTTTTTTAAAAACATGATAAAAAGTTTAGTGAAATTAAAGCTTGCTTACAAAAGTATAATTTAAATATAAATCATTTAGTTTTAGAGAAAAGGACATTGAATATAATAACTTCTTCATAATTATCTTATATTAACCAATCTTTCAAGATTAAAGTGTGATCCCGGTCAAAATTATTTAGTATATCAAGGAACATTTCGACGAATAAATTTTCAGCACTTTAATAAGTATCAGATTTGAATCCATTTTATTAACTTAAAACATTTATCCATATTTGAAAGTATATTTTATTCAAAAATAAAGAAAAGGAAATTTTTGTAGTGTTTATTGCAAATTTAAATAGAATAATGTCTTTCAACAATTTCTGTTGCAGAAAAAAAAATGACTGTCATTCGAATTCTGTTTCTGTTGGCCTTTTGCATCGCTGAAGTATGGACTGGTTCTGACTGTCCTCCTCGAAGACTAATCTATCCATGCACTTGTAGTAGTCTGAAATTGACTAGAAGGAAAAGCCATACCACTGTGACATGCTTTGGGATAAAAAATTCAGACCAGCTGAAAATGATCGTGCCAGCTCTTGGAACTCTGGAAATTGATTCTTTTAGATTGTATGATGCTTTCTTGGAAGGGACTTCTCCATCAGCTGCTGGAGTACCACAAAATGCACTTCCAGCAGATTTCATGACTCTCACCAAGATGGGTGAAATTGAAATTATTGACAGCACCATGTCTTCTTGCTTTGCTTGCCATTGGACTATGATATGTAAAAACGAAATGACTACTGTGTAAGTTTAATAAGTGTCGTATCTATATTGGTTTTTAAATAATCTGTTAACCCTTCTTTGCATAATGGTGGAAATTTCCATCATAACCTATAATGCCCAAAAATTATATAAAAGAACAAGTTCACTTTAAGTTGAACGTGTTTGGATACCTTTTTAATGTATATTGCATAAAAAGAAACATAGCTGTCAAAAATAAACAAGTGTCATTATCAGTGAAACGAGCTTAAAGTTGTCTCATTCCGCTGTTTGTTGTAGTTGCAATAAACGTATGATTTCGTTTATAATTTTGTTTTATTATATTAGAGTTTCTATTGCTAAAAAATTGAAAATGAGTGGAAGAAAGGTTTGTAACACGTGTTTCTGTTATTTTCCTCTTTTATTTCTATTTAGTACTAAGCTAATGATCTAACTTTAGATGATGATGGAAATTTTTAGCATATTGTTTTTTGCTAAATTTATACTATAAATATATACTAAGATTTTTTTAACCATTTTTCCTTTAATTTTGAACATGAATTATATCAACTTGATTTATTTCACCAATAAAGAAAAAATCATGCAAAGAAGGGTTAAACTACTAATCACATTCCTTGTCAACAGGGCCGTCGAGAGACAATGCCGGGCCCGGGGAAAAACCCAAAAAAAATTTTTAACGTTACCGGGCCCGGTTAACGAAACGTTAACCGGGCCCTCTCATAACTTCGGGCCCGGGGAATCTTACCCCCCCTCCCCCCCCCTCTCGTCGGGCCTGCTTGTCAAGAATAGCTTGTTGTAAAGCCAAAAATTCAGTGCCAAAATCAAGAATATAACTATTTAGGCTCAATGTAGAATATTCCAAATATTTTTCAATATACGAATTAAATTTAAAATTATACATTACTGTAAATTTCGAAATCTTCTAAATCCTAAGTTGCGCCGGTAAAGCCACCTTTCACCAAATTGCCTTGTTAAAAGTTTGGAGTAGGCATTCTATTTGGGGCATTTACTAGATCTTTATAGTGAAATAGGAGTAAACAATGCCTTTTTTGATAAAAGTCTGAAATGAGAGATTACTTTATGATAGCATTTTCCTCTTTCTCAATTAACACAATTAAAATATTTTAACCCATTGATATATACTGTATACAATATATATGTACAAAGGAAAAATTTTATTATAAATCGTTCCACGTTTTGAGCTTTTACTGGAAGGCGTTGATAATTGCTAAAATCTGGAAGTGTAGTAAATCATGTGTTTTACAGGTAAGCTTAGATTTTACCAAGACACTTTAGTAAAAACTCTAAGTTTTAATTATAGTTTTTAGGTTTTACTTGTAAAAACTAAAATTCTAGGTTTACTTGTAAAACCTAGAATTTACAAGATTTCTGGCTTTTTTATTGTAATATTTATATCAAAAATACAGTAAGAGAAAACGATTACAATTTAATTAGTCATTTTTGTGAATGTCGCCTTCATCATTTTGAATTTGAATTTTTTAAAGCAATTTGAATCTTGTGAAGCATTTTTAAAGTTTCTCAAAAATTACTGCTGAAAATTAAGATGATAAATTTAGTTCATAATGCAGTTTAAGCATCCTTAACAATACAGTGATCTTTTAACATAGGATTTTATAATTTTCTCCAACAACAGTTTCAAATAGATAGATATTTCATCAACATTACTTAAATTACCCTTTTTGAACAATTTATTAAAATCAATTTAACTTGTCAAAGAAATCAATAAATTATCGATTGAAAAAATGTAATGTAATGTGATCGTAAATGTAAACTAATAAATAAATTAACATTAATAATTAAATAAAAGACAAATCCATTATTATTTAAGAAAAATTTCTTTAGAATGTTAATAATAAATAGAACAAATTCATATTTCTTAAATAGCTATATTTTTCAAGCAATATTTTTCATAATAAAAGGGCACTACAATATTAGATTGCTGTATTGCTTTTTAGATATTCAACTTAAACGTGATTTTTTTTAAATCAATTTTACTAATAAAAATTTATAATTTAATTAAGGAACATAACAAAAAATTCAGTTTTCAGGTGAATTAATGAAAATGATATTTATTAATTTTGGAAACAAAATATTGAAGATTAAATGTGAAACATCCGTATCGCATAAATCGATTTACTTATCACAGATTGTATCTTCATCTCAAACTTACTGATAAATATTGATTAATCAAAATTGAGCTGGAGTAATGTTTTAACAATAAAAGTATTAGGCAAATGTTTTGTATGTATGATCTCTTAAAATAAGCCTGATTGCGTAGTGTACATGATTCTCGTTTCCAACGCACTGGTCCGAGGTTCGATCCTTGGGTTATACAAGGTCGACTCATCTTTCATCCCTTCAGAGGGTCGATAAAACTGAGTACCAAGCATGCTTTGTAATTAAATACTGGAGGATTCATGTTAAGCTGACCACTAAACCGAAACATGTTTCTCACCCAAGGGCCTTCGGACATCGGAAACAAACTAGTTGACTAACAAAATAGGGAAAAATTACAACTTCAGTTCATATAATTTATATTATAATCAAACCAACATGAATATTTTCTATTGATAAAAAAGAAGTTAGGATGTTTTTGTATACAATAGTCCTTCATGGTGATAAACTCACTTTAACTAGATAACACTTGCCTATTAAAATCTTCTTAATTAAATATTTTTAAAAGTTATTTTAAGAATAAAACGTTTTGAAGAAATCGTTTTACATACATGAATTTACAAGAAACGGTATTGCATTTTGTAAAAAGTAATATTAATCGTTAATGCTAAATAAGTTCACAAACTAAATAAAATGGCTTAATTTGTCTTATTCTGGACTTTGTGCCACAAAATCCAGCCAACCAAATAAAATAGCAAAAGCATTAGAAATTACTTATGTGGTATTGGAAAATGGCAACAATGCACTTGAAAACTAATGTTCTTCAAAATTATGGTATATATGCATTATCGCGACATTTGAACATTCATTTGAAAACCATAGAAAGTTCTGAGGAATGTCTTATTAATTTGACCTTTATAGAAAATATTTCGTAGTTAAGAATTGCTTTCTCCTAGTAAGGATTGTGGAAAGCATTTACTTAATGTTTCCATGATGCATGACGATTTAGATTAAGTATAAAGGATGAGGTTTATTATTATCATCTGTCTGTGTGTGAATGGAGTTTTAAGACATCTATGATTGACAATTTTAACCGCAAAATGTCCCCTAATTCATCAAGAAATTTCGTCACATGTTTAAACAGCAAAGATTGAACAAGTTTTTTTTTTATTATTCATTGATTTACATCTTTTGATAGAATTTCAGTCTCATGACAAGTAATACAATTGACGACAAAAAGTTTTTGTAAACGTTCTCAAAAACTATGTCAGTAAATAGTTCCAACAAAGGAATTGACTTTGAATCATAATTTTTTTAAAAGATAAGACAGTTTTTTTTTATAAAATCATCTAAGCAATTTGTGGAAAAGAGTGATTACCAAATCATTAACATTTTAGCTCGATGTTTCATCTGAACTACTCATATTTATGATTTTTATTTAAGTTGCCCACCCTGTCAAGTGGTCAGCGTGCCTGACTGCGGATAGGGAGTTCATGGGTTCGAATCCCGGTTCGGGTGGGGATATATTTTCACTATCTCCTGTTTTTCCTTGTGTGAATGGAGTATGAATGATTGCCTACCATATAAACGGGTACCTGTGACATGTGTGTACTAAGAAAGTCGGACTCCACATCAAATTATGATTCTGTTAAAAAAGTGGAGCAGTGCACCCCATATTTCTAGGCCTGGCTGGCACTCGATTAATAATTAATGTATTGCATTTCACAAAATCAAAATTTCGAATATTAAAAATAAAATTTCACATCCATTAAAATGAATTTGAAATAAACCATAAAGATACAATCATTTCTCAAAGAAAATGATTTATTTTGTGCTATTAATTATGTAGTGTATTAGAAATCACTATTTTTCAGAAAGAACACAAATTCTATATTTTCTTTATAAAACACTCGAGATATCTTATAAAAAAGTTAATTTTTAAAATAAAACATTAAAAATATTTATTATATGTAAGCTGGAAAAAATATCCTAATTACACAAATATAATTAATATCACGTTAATTTATAAGCTGTTTTATAAAATTATTTAATTTAATTATTTTTATTTCCCTTATACAATTGTAAGAAAGTTGAATGATTTAGAAAAAATGAAGTTTTTTAGCTTGTATTTTCATTTTTAATGAAGTTACTGAGATTAATTTATATTTCATGCTCGAATTTTTTTTATTATTTAAAAAAAATTAGTTTTCATCCCATGAAAGCGTTGGATTTCATGTAGATCTTTTTGCTTTGATGACAAAATTAATGTTTTTTGTACAAAAGCTTTAATTTTGCGATCAAATATGTTTTAAAATAGACATCAGGCATGCTTTGGTGTCTATTTTAAAAAACTTTTTTTATCATACTGCATTCTTCAAAAGGGTACTTTGATTTTCCATTATATTGTATCTGTTACATGAAAATAGACAAAATATTTTAGTTTTTTATCTTATTGCGTCTGTTAGAATGGTATCATTTAATCATATTACACTGACGTTTATTGTCCTTTTTGTAGAATAAAAATACAGAATAGCACGTCTGCCGACAAGATATGTACTATCTGCGACACTGGAAGAGGTTCTAGGCTGCCTTGGATACCATGTCTTTCCAAATTAAAGCAATTCCAGTTTAGTCATGGAAATTTGAAGTCTTTATCCTCAGACTTATTCCCCTTATCCATGAGCGAGCTGAACGATTTGGATTTCTCCTATAACAAAATATCCAAAATTGATCGAAACACTTTCAAGAGCCTTCCAAATCTAAAACGACTTGATCTGTCTCATAATCTTCTTGAGAGTATTGACCATACTTTCGGTCAAAGAACAGCTCTGGAATATCTGGACTTGAGGTAAGTTTCATCAATTGTGTTCTAAAAAAAAAACAATTTGTTTTCTAAGATTTTATGAAATATAAGTACAATGGATGTCCTAAAAGATCCTTTTATTACAAATTTAATAAGGTTTTTTTTTTTTTCTTAAACATTAAAACATTGTTTGATTATAGTTATGTACGCATGCCTTTTTCATAGTCGTTTTCACCAATAATGTTGAATATACAACTTTGTTCATCAATCAAAAACAAGTAAATTTGTCAGTGGGATTAGCTCTTCAGTGAGCAATAGGAAAGAAAATTTTGGCCAATAGTGAGATTGTTTATTTTATATATTATTGGAGATTTGTCCCTCTTGACAGCGCTATTAAAAAATAAATACTTATTAATCACATTAAGAAAAGATAAATTTATTTCATGTAGCATGTAAAGCACATTAAATATTAATATTTAATTGTTTATGCAAGCAATAAATAAATCATAACATCCACTTTATGGTTAGTTTAAATCTGCAAAGACGATTTAAATGTTTTTTTTTTATTTATTTTATGGCAGAACCAGATTAACGACTGAATGTTTGACTGGAATAGATGGAAATAATCTTCAATGAAGTTTTCATATATATTTTTAATCAAAAGCAATTTTTTTTATTTGATATGCCAAAGTAAATGGTCCTCTGTTTCCTCTGAAGTCTTTATACCAATATACCATTTTGGTTTTCAATTATAGTAGCTTTTTTATATATATAATTATAGTGGCTTTATAAAATTCATCTAATTGATTATTTAGTTCTTATAGATTTTTTATTTTCTTCACAAGAATTCTTGGTATATTTTGTTTACATTCGATAAATATGTGTAGAATAATAAACAGCGTAAAAACAAAATACAATGCTCTGTAGAAAATAGAATAAGTTATAAGGTGAGAATAGGAAAGAAAATCCATAAATAATCAATTCTATTAAGTATCTTATTTAATTTAAGCCAAAATTATTTATTTCTTTCCTTTGGAAATAACTTATAAAAAAATAATATCGACTTAGATTTTTGGTAACCTGTATATATTAAATTCGTTTCTTACATTTTACTGTCGATGATTTTATTTCAGTTCCAATGCAATCAAGTTGATTGGTTCAAACCTCATTTCCTTAAATCCCAGATTGAAGTCACTGAATCTGGCACAAAATGGAATAACTGAATTTAAGCAAGCGGATTTCAGAAATGCACCTGCAAGTCTAAAACATATTGACCTGACGGGTAAAGTAGTTCTTTAAAATTTAGTTATTGATACTAACACAAATTTAAGTTGCAGTAAAATTGAGAGTAACGATTCATCCCCACACGTTGCATTCATTTAGCCGTGATCTAATGTTTAAACATTATTAGAAAAAGACTGTTCAACATTTTTTAATTTCAGTGGGAATTCAAATCGAGATCCGTGGATGAGAAAAGTAAAGCCATTTAACCAATCAGCTGCAACATTGGCTTACCTTTGCATAGAAGGTTATTAAGATATACTTATCGCCGTGCCTGTTTATATTGACACTTTTAAACAACGAGTTTGGTAATATGTTTAGTTATCCACATGAATGCATGATCAATAGGTAATGTTTAATAATTACCATTGTTATTAACCTTCATTATGACACTAAATATCCTTTACTTATTTGTTCATCAGAAACTTGGACAATGATACAAAAAGATTAAAATACTCTTGAAGTCTTTAGGTGGCGTATAATAGCCGTTTTTGTGGAGGTATACAAATTCAGAACTCTATCGTCCTTTCAGAGAAACTAATGTCATAAATTACATAAAACTCCAAAGAGCTAAATGGGCTGGCCATGATATTAGAATGAACAAAGAATGTTCAACACAGAAAATATTCTTGGACTGGCCAAAAATAGAGAGTTTTAGAGGAAAATTTTTAAGAAGACCATAGCCCACCTAGGCTGTCATGTAACTGAGGAAGAAGGAACTATAAATATGAATTCAAAAAATGTAAATAAATAAATTTAGTTATGTAAATGAACCACTGTGAGTATAAATATTTGATAAATGGTGAATTTTTTTTTATGTTAAACGATTTTAATTGGTATTCAGAATTACAAAAATCTAAATCTTTAAAACACTCTCATAAAAATTAAAAGAATATTTTCATACTTATTAATTCTTACAAATCTTCCAAACAAATTTTCGGATATTTCTTGGCTGAGATAAAAATATTTTCCGCAATATTTCCCGTGATATTAGAAATATTTTCTGGATTTTTACAAGCAAATGAATTTTTTACATTTTATACTTCTGAACTATTAGGTTGAAGGAAAAACAAATTTATTCTTTTGCGATAGATGGTTATTGTGATCGATTTCTCATAAAATATCGGTCAAACAATTTCAAATTAACGCTTGTTTGGAAGGTGACATTTCTCACTAAAAAACTCTTTTATTGTTTTCTGCTTTGTCTATTCAGTTGTGAGTTACAGGTTGTTAAAAATGGAATTCAAACAAAGAAAAAATTTGGTACATTTTAGTTTTTCTTTGATAAAGGTGAAAATGCAACTCAGGAGCCTGAAAATATGGATGGCGTTTTTGATTCCGATCAGTCAATTCTGTGAAATTTTGGTTTAGTCGAGTCCACTAAAGTATATTTCATGTTGAAAATGTACCTCACAGATCTAGATCTATCGTCGAAAATGTCAATAAAATCACTGATTGGTTGATGTTGACCATTCACAACTTTATACACTACTGGTCATTAAAATTGCTACACCAAGAAGAAATGCAGATAACAAAATGATATTTATTGGACAAATATATTTTACTACAAATAACAAGTGATTAAATTTTCAAAAAATTTGGCTGGATAGATCCTGAGAAATCGGTACCCAGAACAACTTCCTCTGGCAGTAATAACAGCAGTTATACGCCTGGGCATTGAGTCAAACAGAGATTGGATTGCATGTACAGGTACAGATGCCCATGCAGCTTCAACACAATGCCACAGTTCATCAACCGTAATGACTGGCGTATGGTGACAAGCCAGTCGCTCGGCAACCATTGACCAGATGTTTTCTATTGGTGAAAGATCTGGAGAACGTGCTGGCCAGGGCAACAGCCGAACATGTTCCGTATCAAGGAAGGTCCGTACAATACCGGCAACATGTGGTCGGGCATTATCCTGCTGAAACGTAGGGTTTCTCAGGGCTCGAATAAAGGGTAGAGCCACGGATTGTAACACACCAGAAATGTAACGTGCACTGTTCAAAGCACCGTCAATGTGAACAAGAGGTGACCGAGACGTGTATCCAATGGCACCCCATACCATCTCTCCAGGTGATGGGCCAGTATGACGATGACGAATGCACGCTGCCAGTGTACGTTCACTACGATGCCGCCAAACACGGATGCGACCATCATGATGCTGTACACAGAACCTGGATTTATCTGAAAAGATGACGTCTCGCCATTAGTGCGCCCAGGTTCGTCGTTGATCACACCATTGAAGGCGCTATTGTCTATGACGCAGCGTCAAGGGAAGCCGCAGCCATGGTCTCCGATCTGAGAGTCCATGCTCCTGCAAACGTCGTCGAACTGTTCGTGCAGACACTTGTTGTCTTCCAAACTACCCCGTTTCTTGACTCATGGCGTGGTTGCACGATCCATTACGGCCATGCGGATAATATGCCTGTCTTCTCGGCTGCTAGTGATAGGTGGCCGTTGAGATCCCGCATGGCGTTCCGTATTACCGT
Source organism: Latrodectus geometricus (assembly GCA_026290005.1). Lineage (NCBI taxonomy): Eukaryota > Metazoa > Arthropoda > Arachnida > Araneae > Theridiidae > Latrodectus > Latrodectus geometricus. Next base: position 329,621 of record JAPDSC010163837.1, read on the forward strand.
CCTGAACCCATCGATTCCATATTCTGCTAACAGTCATTGGATCTCGACCGACGCGAGCAGCAATACTGCGATAAGATAAACCGCAATCCCGGTACGCTACAATTCGACCTTTATCAAAGTCAGAAATGTGCTGGTACGCATTTCTCCTTCTTACACGAGGCATCACAACAACTGTTCACCAGGCAACAACGTTCAAAGGCAATTTATGTATGAGGAACCGGCTGAACAATTTCCTCATTTAAACACAATGTAGGTGTCGCTACTGGCGCCTGCTTCGTCTGAATGTGCTGAAAAGCTAATCATTAGCATATCACAGCACCTTCTTCCTTTCGTATAAATTTCACGTCTTTAGCATGTCGCCTTCTTGGTGTAGCAATTTTAATGGCCAGTAGTGTTCATAGGAGCTAAAGATCGACCATACAACAATTTTAAACTGTATAAACTGAGAGAATACGAACCATATTAAATGAAGTCTTGAAGTTCACATAAAAATAATGGATTTCTTTATATCTCCAATCTAGTGTATTATTTTTTTAATTAAAATTCTGCCCTATTGCTTATGGCAGCACCTAACAAAATGAAAACTTTTTATGTATTTATTTTTTGGGCTGTCAATTTTTGTTTAAAATCTGGTAGTATTTGCATTAGCTTAATGAAACATTAGTGAAATTTCAATATAAACATTTATTAAAGCATTCATTTAGACGACGTTTAGGAAAAATAAGAAAATGATAAGTAAACATCGAATCACTTCGCATTGGTTTTAGAATAAGAACAGTATTTGAAGTTGCTAATTGGTTTTAAAAAATGGTTATTTAAAGTTGGAAAACTAATAAATTATTTCTAGTAGAAAATAAGCTTATGTTATTATATACTCAATAATTTGTTTGCCTATTTTAATATTTAATTGAAGTGAAAAAGAAATGCGAAACTTTTATATATTAATCTGTTGATTCTAAGTTTTGGTAGCTTTTTCAATGGAAAAGAAAAAATAAAATTTTGCAGTCAAATATACTCACTATTAACTCTAAATCTGTAATTAATAAGCATATAATTGGTACTATGTAAATATTTACGTAAAGCAGAATTAATTCGTGATGTGTTTCGAATTTAGTATAGCAGAAATACATTAAAAATATATAATTGGAAATTATTTTATGATTTCTTTTAAAAGATAACGTCAAATAAACAATTTAGTCAACGTGGTACTAGCCGAGCTAAATTCGAACGATTAGATCTCTGGCCTTCAGTTGGTCGTGAGTTCGAATCCTATCTTAATGTTAGAATGTTTGTGGTGGTTCGGAATCTACTTTAAACTGTGTATGATTAGCCTTTGTATGCAAAAAATGGCCGTTGAGTGGCTGGCTATGTTTAACAGTTTCGGTCAGGAAAAATTCGCATTCGGAATCATGTTACAATAATGTAACGTAAACTATAAACATGAATTATGATTCTATTTTTGTATTAATGATCGTTTTGAATGCGAGAAATCGAGTGTACGATAGCCAAAAGGTTCATCAAATGCCAAGTAAATCTTCCTACAAAGCAGAGTGTGATAACATCTGTAAAAAATTATTCACTATTTTTATGGTGATTTCTTAAGATGTTGGCACAGAAAATTGATTGATAGTAAATTTAATGTTAAATTGTGCCAATTGGTGAATTGAATATTTCTATAATATCAAAGCAAGTAATATACAAAATAAATAAATAAAATTAAATCGATTCCTACTTAAGTCAACAAAGAAAAATTTTATTTTAATTAATTTATATTAAACTTAGCATTGTCCGTTTGTGAAGCAAGAGTTGCTATCGTTAATCCAGTTAACTTTTCACTTCGATAGTTTTTTATGCTTCTAAGAGATTCGACCCGAGAATCTACGCCGACGATCTACGAACTTTGCCATTGCTAGACAATTTTTTTCTTTCACTGTATTGCAGAAAAACCTCCATAATTTTTCATTCATTTTTTTTAATTAGAAAAACTTCTCTTACTTACACACACTTTTCATTTCTCTCACTAATTTAATTCAAAACCGCAAAGTTCATTTTTCAAAGGAAGTAATAAACTCATTTACAACATAATAAACATAAATAAATTTAAGCATGGTAAAAATGTAAAGATTGAGATAGTTTCTGTTAATGCCAACTCATGGCACTATTACATAATTAGTGTATTTTTCTCTCATACATAAAACTAAAATTCATTAATTAAATTTAAGTAATGAATAAATATTAAACATCGAGTGTCATCCTGTACAAGTTTAAAAAAAAGTATTTGAACTTGGATGAATAAAAATTATAGTAAATGGGATGAATAAAAAGTATTTTATAAACAATTTAAAATTTGAACAAAATATATATAGAGTATGTGACCAGTGAGCTAATAGTATATGAATTTTATTAATATTTATAATTAAAACTACAACAATTTTTACAAATACTTTATTCTGTAAATGAAACTTTATATAATCTGGAAACGAGCAATTATTACCCATCAAAATATTATGAAATCTAATAGTTATAGCTATTTTTTCTCAGAAAAATTTCTAAAATTAAAGAAAATTAGGAAAAATTATCCTTTTTATCATTACATTTATAAAAATCGTATATTACGGAAATGTTCGTCTTACCATTTTATTGAAATTTGACTTAACTTGCCCATTATTTTATTTCAATATGTAATACGTTGTAATGAATTTTTTTTTTTACCATAGATAATCCTATTCATTGTGACTGCAATTTGAAATGGGTGAATAGTACCTTCGCTGTCCATGTCGCCATCCCTGGAACCTGTGCCACTCCTGAAGAATACAAGGACTCTAAACTCAGGACTACTTCCAGGAACATGAACGAAAGATGTGATGAGAGGGGTGTCTTGCGGTCTCGAAACAGAGGATAAAATAGGAACACATCAACGAGCACTGTGTGCATTCTTACACCAATTGCTATATTCTTAAGCTGCTTATATAAGTATATTAATAATGTCTTAACTATATGTATGTATGCGCTTACCTTTTATATGAATGTTAATGAAATCTCATGTTTCTACGAAAGATCTGTAAACATTTAAATAAAATTCAGTTAAAAAATATAATTTCCAATAGAGGAACCAATTAAATTGCTTCAGTAGTATTTAAATCATAGTATCATTCAAAAGTAAATGTTTTTAATCAACATTATGGAGGTTTATAAGACAATTTTCAACTAATATAATGCATATTCATAAGACATCCAAGAAAATATAAATGCGATTCTTTACGACGCACCATCTCTCGTTTGAATGACGAATCAAATGATGTATAACTTCAAAACATGACTAATTATGATTATTCTTCCTTTGTATTTGACGATTCAGGAGTAGATTAAAGATGACCGATTATAAATGTACTTTATCTATATTTCATAGTTCACATGTAGATTATAGACGACAGCTCATGAATGTTCTTCACTTTTATTTCATGGTTGTGGGACCGATTATGTGTGTGTGTGTGTGTTTGATTTTCTGTTATATTTTAAGTTTTTAGGGTACATTGATGATAAGCGATTATGTGTGTGTGAGTGTTCTTGACCTCTATTTCACAGTAAAGGGGTAAATTAAAGATGACCGATTATGGATGGTCTTCCCTTTTATTTTAGGAGTAAATTAGACCCTCCTATTCTTTTATGTGTTTAAAAGAAAAAATAGTGGCCTAGTTTTTTTTTTTTTTTTTTTTTTTTTTTTTTTTAAATACGCCTATCTAAAAATAACAATCTATTTAAAACAAAAGCACTCATTCTTATGTGGTGTCCAGAGTGCAACATGCGGTTAATAAGCAATGTTTTTGTAACATTTTAGCATAGAACCGAATACCAATAGAATCTTTGGAGTCACCACCATCTTATTATTTATAAAAAAATGAAAGGCAATTGTGTGTGAATGGAATCATATTATTCGTGTTCATAAGAGCATTTTAAAACTCCATTAATATTAAATAGCGTTTCTTGTTTGTTTTTTTTTTTTTTTTTTTTTTAATGTCCAGCTACTATGCTTTTCTTCTTTCCGCACTACAAGAAACGAAAATGATACCACCTTTATATAATGCGGCACCCAGTGAGCGTGCCATCGTGACCCGCAAAGTGGTGGGTTTTCGTAATTCAGAAACAGAAATAAAGCAGAAAACCACCAGAGGTATTTCACACGGAACATTGTGACAAAAACAGTAGTGAGATTTGGACAGTTATGAAAAAGACTTTGTTGCGTGATGATATCGTCGATTTATCGATCATATTAGTTTTTAAGTATTATTTAAAAATATATATAAAGCTAATGATCGTATACTCACCATTCATTTGTAATAATGCCTTCCCCTGTGACAATTGTTATTTTTGCATGTATTTCTTTGTGTGCATTTGCTTCTTTGATTTATATATTCACAGGAATAAATAAAGTAGCGATTGACTTAATATTACATTTCAACGAAAGTGCGAATTTAACTTTTCGTAGATAATCATGAGATTTAGAATAAACATATCAAATAATAAAATTTCGTGTTGCAATGGAGGAAACATATCAAGATCCAAGTCTGCCGGGAAGTTTCGGTGGATTAAAAGCCTTATACCATGCTGATCGAGGAACAATTCCAAAGAAAACAACTCAGAAATGGTTGAAAGGAGTAGATGCGTAAACTCTACACAAACCAGTTCAGAGAAAATTCCAAACTAATAGAGGGATTGTATATTCGACTGATCAACAATGACAATGTGACCTAGTAGATTTGATTAAGTTAAGAGAACATAATCAAAGATTTCGATGCATAATGACGTGCATTGATATTTTATCAAAGTATTCATGGGCTATACCTTAAAAATTAAAGGTGGTGAAATCGTAAAAGTGTTACGAACAATATTTTTAGAACGACAGCCATCTTCTCTACAGTTTGACAATGGTTCAGAATTCAAAAACACTAAAGTGCAAAATTTTTGAAACAGAACGGAGTTCGATATTTTACTACACATAATATGACAAAAGCGTCGCTAGTCTAAAGATTCAACAGAACCTTGAAAACGAAGACGTGGAAATATTTTACAAAGTACAAATATAATTATATGAATGTACTGGATCAATTAATTTTAGCTTTAATAGAATGTTTTATTCCAGTATATTCCCGAAAAAGATCACCTATTGAAGTGAAATCTAATAATGAGAGTGATGTTTGGTTTACATTATACGGAGATATGGAAGATATGAAATTAAAACCTCCTAAATTTAAAGTAGGTGGCACTGTGAGAATTTCAAAAAACAAATTGACGTTTGAAAACGGGTATAAAACAAATTGGTCAGAAGAAATATTTAAGATTACAGAACACGTTAAACGATGTCCCCTTGTTTATAGAGTGAAAGATTTGATGGATGAACCTGTTGAAGGTACATTTTATGAGCAAGAAACTTCAAAAACGTGAATTTAAAAAACAAGTACATAAATATTTCCGTTATTTGTGCAGTTAACATGAATTGTTTTATATAAAAATAATGTATCGTAAATAAAAAGTTACAAGTTTGTTAATGATGTAGCATTTTGAACTATGAATTTGTGAATAACGCTGAATATAGAATTATATGTTTATAAGTATCATGGAGAGATTGTAGAACTTCATGTATATAAAAACATTGTGTTATAAAATTGCAGGGTATAGTATTATAAATTAAAATATAATGAAAATTTTAGTTTGAGTGATCTCTCTCTCTCTCTCTCTCTCTCTCTCACTCACTCATTCACTCACACTTTGTTGTATACATTATAAGTAGTTATTATATTATAGGGCTTATTGATGTTCGTGCAAAAATATTAATGTGGAATTATCCTTTTGAATAATTTAACATGTCTTTTTTTAAAAAGACTAAGTGTTCCAAAGGTGTAGAATATTTTCCAGTATGTGTAAAATGATACAGGTATAAAAATAAGCATTTGTAAATATTCAAAGTATTCTGTTATAAGCAATTAATAGCTCAGAATGTAGAATGTTTCAGATTGTACATAATACTTAAAGCAAAATATTTTACACTTTTAATAATAATATTGAAGAATTGAAAATAAATTAGAACAGTGAAAAATTAAAAAAATTTTTTCAACAGACGTTTTAGAATGGATTACAAATTCTTTTGTTGATAAGCAAGTTTCGAATAATCGAGTGAAAAAAAAAATAGATTTTGGTTAATTATTTTAATACGTTATATTAATCTTGCTTTTTATTTCCACTTTATAGTGGTGTTTATAACCACTTTATAGTTTATAGTGGTGAAATATGAAAATACCAATATTTGCTATAATATCCCTCAATGTAAACACACACACATATAATTATTAAAAATACAATCGTTGTACAGCTTTATGAGCTGTTTAGCTAATTTAATACATGAAAAAGTGTAAAGTAAGTTAATAAGTCCTTAAAGGTTAATAAACTTAGAATTGTCTTTGCCTATTTCATATTTAGTTAAAAATTGAATACAGAGCAAGTGGAAATGAAGGACATATTGAAAATAGCTTAGAGCATATTTCAACCAAATTCAAATCTCATAAACTTGGTTACTCAGATTCAAAACATTAATAATATAATGCTCACATTTTAAGTAAATTAAATAAATGTAATTTGTGCAAAAAGAGACTCATTTCTTTGCCATTTTAATAAAAATATAAGAAATCTCCAGGAAATATTTTTGTTATGAATTATTCTTAATTAAACCGTAAATTGCTTATATAAATAACTTATTGATTCAGAAATTGATAAATTAACATTAATAATTAATATATTTGATTGGGTTTTCTTAAAAATGCGTAAATAACTCAAAATATATTCAGCTTATAAATTAACAAATTTTAGTGGAAAAAAGAAAACGTGATTTTTCTTGATATTAGTATGAAAGAAATATATTTTTATCAATATCGAAGCAACTTGATTAATAGTAAGATTTAAAATTGATGTTATGATTTTGAATCTATTTTAAAATCAAATTTCTGAATTCTTTAAACATATTACGAAAAGATTTCAAAACTACTTAAATAATTTAGTGGTAAATAACTCAGAAATATGTTGCGAAAGCGTCTCTCTACCTAGACCTTTACGAGTCCCTCATCAGAACACTCATATTTCCCTTGCTTGCAAATTATCGGTAAATAAGGCATTCGCGTGAGCCGGTGGCGATGATGGACGACCTTTTAAGCGGGTCCCATCTTCGCTCTAATTTCATCTAACGTTCAATGACCGATAAATAATTTATTAGGGAGGGAAACGCCTTGATAAAGTGAAGCAGTATTCCAAACAGCCATCACTCCAACGATAAATAGCCCAGGGAATTATTGCGTTTTGTATTCATGCTCATACTAAATTCCCTAAAATTTCGAGAAAGATGGGAAAAAAAAAAGCAGGGAAAAAATACGCTTGCACTTAGTGAAATTGAGTTTGATATCGGCTTCAAAAGGCTGCACCAAGTGAGTGAGGGGATGTGGAAGCTTTACTTTAAGCCTTGTTGAATCTAGTAATCACTGACTTTTAGCAACTATTTCGGGCTATTAATAAGAAAACATGCTAATGCAGATCCTTACAACAGAAATGAATAAAAAGAATTCGGTAACTCGAGATTAGCACTGGCAACT
>JAPDSC010163837.1:342649-369610 GCA_026290005.1 Latrodectus geometricus
GCACAAGCATGACAAATATCTGTTAAATAGACTTACATCCATACTACGATTGTAAAATCCAAGAATGTTTCAGTTTCTAATTTAAAATGTAAAAAAAAAAAAAAAAAAAAAAAAAAAAAAACTTTAAAATTCTAAAAAAATGAGCTTTTACTTTTCAAATTTTCTTAAATTCATAAATTGATGTAAATCAACATAGAATTTAGTTGTCGTAAGGTCTGCGGTGTTTATTCCATCCACTTATTATCACAGTTGATTTGCCAACAAAAACAAAAAGATATTTCTTTTATCAAAATCACTCCAATTGGACTTATCAAGGTATTCGAAACTATGATACGTAACAATCAGTTATTATCTGTTGCATGACTTTCTTTCAAAATATGGCACAAGTAAAAAAAGTAATGAAGGTTAATTTTTTTCTCAATGGGAAATTTTAAGTAACATAACTATTCTTTCATACTTATATTATTTATTTGTTAGAATAATTTCCGTTTGTTATAGGTCGCAGTTATTGGTGCAGGTGCTGCAGGTTTATGTGCTGGAAAGCATTTAAGTGGATCCCTTGATTATTTTGAGTTTGATATTTTTGAGCAGCAAGATGATGTTGGAGGTACTTGGCGGTATACAAATTGTGTGGGAAAGGATGAATTTGGATTACCCATACATTCTAGCATGTATAAAAACTTAAGGTATTAAAATATTTTACAATTCCAGTTGTAATAAAACAATTATTCTTATAAAAAAATTATGAAATAATTATTAATGTTTGTATTTCAAAAAAGTATTTTTTTTCAAAGTTAAGTTTATTTATTTAATTCCAATTTTATTCCAAAGTACTAAAATTGTGCAAATTTCCAATTCTAAATTCTTTTGCCATAATATTTTAGAATTAGAACAGTAAAAATAGATGTGTTAATAAAATCAGAAATAGGTGTTTTAAGTATTAAAAATAGCAAACATTTTTTCGGTAATTATACACCTTGATTTTCATAGCAACCAAGGTAAATTGTGAAATTATGTAAAGAAAAAGAAAAAAAAAAAAAAAAAAAAAGCCATACACATTATCACTTTGCATTTCAACCATGCAAAATACTGCTATTTTTTTTCTCAATTTAAACCTTGAGAAATGTTTTTGAAAACTTTTAATTTACCAAGGAGTGAGGACCATGTTTGGTTGAATCATGGCCCATCCCATTGTCAAGGATAAAATGCGAAGCCAAATCAACAGACTACAACGCCAAACTGGATTCATTAATATAGGAAATTTAAAATGCATATTGATTAGTCTTTAATATGACGATTTTTAAACGCTATTTGACTGATTTCGAACTGTCTGATCACGCCATTTTCGTTGTCGACAAAATGTTTGTCGCCATTCTTTCAGCTGTTGTCAAGCGAAGGGCTAAAATAAGATTTTACCAGAGTATTCATATTCAAAATGTGAAAAATTCTGTGGTTTATTTAAGTGGCAAAACAAAAGATAAAGAAGTGCAGTTGAATATTATCTTATTATAAGTCTTATCTTGTGAAACTCATGTGGTAAAAATTGTAAAGAGAAGCCTTTCGATTTCAAATGAAAGTAATCACTGATATATGGAAGCCACAAATTAGGTACATATAATTGTAGCTTGATGATAATCTTGGCATCATTTCCATTTCGGTTGCAGTGGTAATTTAGGTGTATCTGGGTAATTTCTACTTCAGAAATAAAACTATAAAAAATTCACTGAATATAATATAAGAGAAAATATAATTAAAATTCATTTAAAAAATGGCAACAAAATATATTAACATAGTTACCAAAATTTACATTCTTTTATTCATTCAAAAACATAGATAAACAACATATTTGTGAGAAAATATAATTAAAAGATTTAAATTTATGAGGAAACCAAAAGTTATTGTATAATGTTAAATAGAATATTCTAAATTGACACATTTTTTAAAAATAAGCTTTCATACAAAAATATCGCATACCTATTTGAAATATATAATTTCTCTATATGCTTAAAATTTCTCTATACATTAGTAGAAATAAAATCTCTCTTTACATAAATATTTTATATTGTATTAATTACAAAAATTTGCATAAAGTAAATTTTTCTAATTAATAAAGTATAAAATGTCACTCTTAAAAGATTTAAGTAAAAAAAGATACTTATTCTGATTTTTAAAATTGATAAAGATATTGATATTCTTAATAAAGTGGTGAATTCTCCAAAACGGATTTTAAATTTTATATTATTAATGGCAGATTCTTTATTTTTTTCCAAATCTCAAATAAAATCTTAATCTAAAATATAAATAAATTTGAATTGTTCAAAATTCAAATAAAAATTCCATATAAAGGAAAGTCTTTTTTTATTGAAAATAATTTCATATAAGGAAAGGAAAAATCTGTATAAAGAGAAGAAAGCTACTTTTATAAATGGAGTTTCAACAAGCCATTTATCTTTTTTACATATATTATGTGTTTCTTTATTGTTGCCCATGAAAATTAATAAAAAAATTATGATGACAGAAAACAAAATAAGCTGTTCTAATTGAAATTTAAAATGTATTACTTTTTGAAATTTTTATGTTCATTTAAAATTACTGAAAAATTTAATAACACTTGCTGTTATAACTCTGATTTTTTCCAAAGTTGTATGTTCATTATCAGCAAATGACATGTTTATAATAATAATAAAAAATTGTCCATTTAATTAACAAATTAATTCTATAAAATACGATTTTCTATGGTTTGTTTAGTTTTGTTAGCTTTTAATATAAAATTAAATATTTATATGGGCATGATTTAAATAATTTGTGATTAATTTATTGCCAACTATAATACTTTATTCATATTAAGTTTTTCTGAACTTTAAACTTATGCTTTAACTTTAAGACTCTTTGGATTAAATGTCTTAAGAGATACTTTAAAATGATAATTGTAAAGTGAAAGCAAAATAAGTACAATATGATTTATTTTTTATCTTGCATACCAATTTAAAAAATTTAGTACTTATGTATTATGAAGACTATGTAGATATGTGACTAAAAGTGGAAAACAGAAAAAATAATATGATGACTACCTTAGATGTTAGCACTCTCTATAGGTTATAGAGAGTGTTAAAATATTTTAAATCACTTTAGTCCATTCAATGAAAATTTTGATCACCAAATATCACCTTAGTAGTCGTCATAGTATGTAAGTACCAAAAATTCTCCAATATATTGTATACAAATAGGAGAATTTTTTTGTTCATTGGTATCAACTATTGAACAGTAGCACTTAATCAATGTCAGAAATTATTGTTTTTTAAAATAATATCTAAATAAATATAGAAGAAAAAAACCTATATCATGTCTGTATTATGGACACTTTTAGACTTTCCATGATAATTGCTATCTGTATTATGGAAGTTAAATCCTATGCTATATTATGGAAACTTTTAGACCTCCATTTCAATCTAGCTTTAATTAATCTAGCTATCTATGTTTCTAATTAACCTAACTATAATGGATTTCATGACAGCTCTCATTTCCCATGCTTAACATTTCCTATTTAATTTTACTATGTATTTTTATCATCAAATATTTTTATTGCTTATTTATCTAAAAAATCTTATTTGTGTTACAGTTAAGAACATATAAGGTCAGTTATTTTTAATACTATTTTTCTTTACCTAAAATTAAATTTCAATATTTTTTATTGGAATGATAGACATTTTATTATTAAATTTTGATAAAAGAATTTTACATCAGAATTTTCTTAATGGAAAATTTATTACATATTAAAGTTAGTGTTTGTTATAAGTAATCTTCAATCTTCAATGAAAAAGTTTGATTGAATTATCTATATATTTTTAAAACGGAAAATAAAAATTTTAAATTTGTAAAATATTTGTATAAACAAATATCAATGTATTTGTTTTAGTTTTTTTTATGTAGTTAAGAAAGTATATTTGTTTATAGGCATATTTGTTTTCATTTGTATATTTGCTTATTAAATGAAAATACGATTTTTAAAAATAGTATCATTATATTTTGTGTTTTTTTTTTTTTTCAAATTTTGATTTTAAAGATAGATTTTGAATAACTAAATAATTTGCATTTTTGTTTTTATTCTGGTATTCAGTGAATGTATGTAAGTTCTTTGGTAGTTTCTTCATGGTTCTGATTCTTATTTGTTTGCAGAACTAACTTACCCAAGGAAGTCATGGCTTTTCCTGATTTTCCATTTGGGCATTGTGATGGTAAATCATTTATTCATCACACACAAGTACTTCAGTACTTAAAAGACTATGCTCATCATTATGATCTTTATAAATATATAAAGGTAATATAAAATAATCTTTAAAATTTCTATTTTTTATAAATTAGTTAAACTTAAATATACAAATATATTTATCCACATTCATTAAATATTGTTTATTCTTTAAGATCTCAAAAGTAAAGTAATTTTTATGTTGTTTTTAAATCAAATGTAGGTGAATATATATTTTTTATTGACTGATTTCTATCTATCAATGAAGTTGCCCATTTAACCACCCTCCCCCCCACTTTTCAAATATGTACATACTTTGACAGAACAGATTCTTTTATATTATAATGCTGAATCTCATTGGGGTTTCTTTGTAATATTACATAACTGACAGCTTTATGTTTTTATTAGAGGTATTTATAATATGTTTTTTTAAGTATTTGTTTTGTATACTTATAATTGCTTTAAACGAAAGATCAGTTCTTGAACTGATAGTTATAGTTTTTATCCTTGAATTTTCCAAATATGAATAAGTGGTTTTTTTTTTTTTAAATTTTACTGAATATTATGTGAATTTTATTTAGAAAGTTGTAAATTGCTCATTGTATGATTTCTAAGGTTTAAGAAAGATATAATGGAATTAAGGCATTTTTCTCTTCAGTATAAATTGTTTTCACAAGAAATCATATGATATTTGTGAATGAATTTTAATTTTGAATGTAATTAAAAGTCTTAAAATGTTCACCAAGAATTGTGAATTATTTACTATTGGTATAAAAAATAGTTTATCCTCCCATATTATGTGGAGTGTAAAAAAGTTATAAAAGCATGCACTTTGTTTTTCTTCAATGACCTGAATTCAGGGAATGTTACTTTATTAATGTTATACTTTCAGTATATCAATAACATGAAACATTTTTAACACACCTTAAACATCATTGTGTAGATATTTAAAGTATGGTGAAAAGTAAACTTATGTAAAAAAAGGTTTTTTTATATTAGTGAATTAAGTTTATTGTTTAGTTATTGATTTTTGCAATAATACATCAAAAGTAATAAAAGCAAAAGTAATATTTCACAGAATGCTTTCTAGTATTTAATTTCATTGCTCAATCATTTAAAGCAAATTATTACAAAAAACAAAATTATTCATTTTATTGATTTAGGTGATTGTTTAATATTTGAACACTTTTGGTTTGTGTTACATAAGATGCTCTTTCAGAAAAGCGGGCTGTGTGTTTTTTTGTATGTGTTTTTTATTGAAATTTCATGAAATATAAAGGCATTATTTATATATTACTTGAGAGACTTAAGAGATATGGCTTTTTTAATTTATCTTTTAATTTTAAAAATAAACATTATATTGCAACAGGAAGTGAAACAATAAATTCTGCATAAATGAATAGAACATAAAGTTTAATATTCAATTTTAAATAAACTTTTATATGAGCATATATTGTATTTAAGTTATTTTCAAGAGTGGGGTGTATGTGTAAACTTATAAACGCTTTCTTAATATTTTTAAAATTAGAACTCAAAATTTTTTTATGACAACTCCAAAATATGTTGTAAATTTCTTAAATTTACAGAAATCATTAATATCATAAAGTATAAATAGCGTTTATATTTTGTAACTCAAGATAATCCTTTTCATCTTTGCTTCTCAACCTATTGATCAAATTCTGGCCACTGGTGTCATTAATCCTACTTGTAATAACTAATACTGTTTTTGTGATAAGTTGGATAAAAAAAGCTCAGAATAATAACTGTTTTATTTACTTGCTAGGTGAAGCTTAAAAACAAGTGTTCATTTGTGAAAAAAGCTAAGGATATTTATGTAATTCAGTTTTTCTGCCCACAATAATTTAGTTGTGGACCAATTTTTTGTTAGACGTACTATTAAAAGAAGTTTAAGATGCTTATTAACTTAGAGCTGAGAGCATTCTTTTATATTACATTTGTGTTCATTTTTAAGAATGTTTCATCATACTAGTAAATAGTACTAAAATCAGAAAACATCTCCTGAGCAAATTTATGCAAAATATCAAATAGTAACAGTGGAAGATTTTTATAATATTGCAGGAAAGATGAGTTCTGATAAATGTTCTTAATAATATTAATGCTTTGTAAATGAAAATTTTCTATCTGAACTTCTGAGATCAGAGAATCAATGTCAATCACACAGAATCATCAACGATTCAGCTTAGTGGATTTGATGGGAATAACAATTGATATGACTATCCAAATCTTTCCCACTCAAATGTTGATGAATGATACATTGTAAGATTAATGGTTTTGAACCACTATCATTTTCTTTGTGTTTTACACTAAAGTTACTCCTTTATTACCACACATGTTTCTGCTACCTTGATCAGTTGTAATAAATTTCAAGTTTTTTTTTTTTAATCGAAGGTTATTTTTATTAATTGCATTTTTAACTCCCAAAATTATTCTCTGCAGTAATCATACCATGTAAACTATCAGTATCAAGAAATTCTTCATACACTTCATAACTATTATCGATTCTTTCAATAAAAATCAATAACTGAGTAATATATGACACATCTTTTAACTCATATAAGACTAGAGAAAGTTACTCAATATGTTCATTTTTGTTTGACAGTTGAGATGATATATTTTCTGCAATGTATTCTACCCTTCAAGTCACATTGCTTACTAACAAACTGACAATTTTGAACAAATGTACCTTTTTTGGTGATCAATTTCTTTAGTGACTTCAATTATGCATTCTTTGATAATTTCTTATTAGCGAATAATTTTCCACTCTTTGTAATTTCAAGAGCAACAAGAAAATTAAGATGAGTTTCAATTTATTTAATATTCATAAATAAATGATACTGCGATTACACTCCATGCTTCAAATTTTTCTGCCTGCGAGTTTCATGTTTATTGAATAATTTTCAAAGTCTTAGTTTTCTAATGACATTTACATTATGTTACATACTTTGAGAAGGGCTGTAGTTTTATTGCAAATCAAATATAAACACCTTATTCTACTCACTGTCTACTTTATTCATCTCTTCTTTATAAAATCATGGCGAAAAACAATTTAAATCAAAATTGTATTATGTATGGGTAATTACCAATTGAAGCTGCCTTTTAGAAAAGGCAATACACTATATTATTCTAACAGACACTTTTGATTCCTTTGCCTTGAAAATAACAACAGTGTAATTAAAGTTCGTTGAGTTCAATAACTATTAAAATTAACTGCAATTGTACTTCAGATTCTCATCTTAAATTTTATTCATACATATCCAATATTTTTTTTATTTATGATTATATATTAATTGATTGATCGATCGATTAATTAACAGTCAATGTATTTTATTTACAAATTAAATGATTTCTAAAAAGTAAAATTTATTTTTTAGTTTAAAATTTTTGTTATCAAAATGCATGTTATGATGAATACAATTTTGTAATAAGTAAAGTAATATACAAAATAATATTTAATATCAATAATGTTTTATAATGTAAGTCATTTAATTTTTAAAATAATGAGTTTTGATTAACTAATTGCTTGGTGACTTTCACTTTTTGGCATGATTTTGATTGTTCATTACTGAGCTAATTTTTTGAAATAGTTAATTAAATATTTCCTCATTTAGAATTCCAAATATATTTTCATAAGAAATTAAATATGTAGGATTGCAATTAGTTTAAAAGTAAATACAGCCAAATTGATGAAAAAATTTACTATTAACTAATAGCTCATTCAAAAATTTTTGCTGTCAAACTTTTTTATACTTCAATATTATCTTTGAAAATTTTCTATTATAAAGCTGTCAAAACAATATTTAATGACTTTCCTTTTAACTTGTCATCTGATCTAAATTTAATTTAACCTACATCTAAATATGTTTTAATGTACCTCTTGTTTTATTTTTTTTTCTAATAAATCACCTGTGTGAGTTAAATTGCCAGAATGTGTAGATTTTTCAAAAAGGGTGAATAATTTGTTAAGTTTGAATAAGAGTCATGACAAACATGTATAACAGTCTTATTTAAGAATATACTCAATTATACTAGTGATATCTTTTTCTTGTTAAAAGTTGCCCTAGATTTTATTAATATTCTATAAAATGAAAGAATGGTCTTAAGGTTTAATTTTAAATATCTGGCTACAAGAAAAAGTAATTCAAGAGAAATAATACAATGGATAATTTAGAAAATTTAACAAAATATTATAAACCTTTTTTTCTATATTGTAATCTAAAACTTTTTGTAGCCTTAAAAAAAAGTTTTCTCAATATCTGTTATGATGGATAATGATATTTTTGTTAAATTCCAAGCAAGGGTTTCAAATTATTTTTGAATTTCTAAAGTAGGGTTAGAAAAATCATGATAAAAAGGAATTAGTTATATATAAAAATGATAGTTTATTATAAATATTTTGTATTGTGGTTTTATTAAATTATGCAGTGTTATAATAATTCATATTTATTCTCAAATAAGAGAAGATTTTAAATGGACTTGCCACTATTTTAATTGAAACAAATACAGCAGACGCTCATTTTTATAAACTCAATAGATTCTGGTAAAATAGTTCTTAAAGTAGAAAGTACTTAAAATGGAAAAATAAATTTTAGATCATCATGCCATATTTCTTTTGTACATATCACATGTGAATCTACTTTGGAGGGAATCTGAAGAAATTTCAAACAGCAAAGGAGTTCTTTGTCAAAATTAATGCAGGAGTGATTCTTTGTTGAAGTCATCAGGTAAATTTTCTGAATTTCTTCAGTAATGGTGATTTCTATAATAAAGCCTGCATGTTGAAATGCTCTGGAAATTGTACTTTCAACATAATTCCAAGCATAGATTAACGCATGCATTGTGCCTTAATGATCAATTTCAAAAGGATCCTCCGATTCCAAGCCTATAGTACTCTATATAGACTCTTTGCAAAAGTACCTCATGATATATGTTGATTATGCCCTAATACATGAGCTGTAAGTTAGAAGTTGAGGTTTGGTGGAAAAAACTTCTCATGAATCAATTCAAGATCCAAGATTTCAACATGAGCAGTGCAGTTATCCACAATTAGAACTTTTTGATCATCCAATAAAAAATGTTATTAGTTTTTAATTCTTATATATCTATGTATTCTGTTCTTATAATCAGGATGTTATTATTATTTTTTTGTTATAAATTTTAAACTTTCTATTTTTTTAAATTGCAAATTTTAAAGAAAAAATTTGTTAAAATTGTTAAGTATTATATGTGCTCATAATTTTTTAAAAATTAATATATGTTAATCTTCCAGTTTCACAAGTTAATTGAAAATATAAGACCATTAAAGAATTCAATGGATAAAATAGATTGGATTATTAGTTATTCTGATGTTATTACTAAGGAGAAGTTTGCAGAGATCTATGATGCAGTAATGGTTTGCAATGGGTAAGTTACCATAAATTTTAAAATTTGACTGCTAAAAATTTTAAATTAAAAATATTAATGATTTTTTCATTATTGTTATATATATTATATTTGTAGCCATAAAAATATTGGTAAATATTGAGAATATTAGCATTGAAACTAATTTTCATTTTAAATGGGAAGTAAATCATAACAATGTACTATTATATACAGCAATTATCATTTTTGTTAAAATAGAAAAAAAAGTATGTTAGCACTTTATTTAAAGTTTACTGTATGAATTGAATGATTTTTTATATATTTGAACTGAGTAATCTAATAATGCATATTATATTTATTTATTGAATTTTTATAGCATTGAATTTCCTTTTGGTGTTGGTTTTGAAAAATTATATAACGATTGTGGGTGTAAATGTAGTGTATTTTAATATTTAACTAAAATTTTATGAAAATTAGTTACATGATTTTGCTTTTTCAATTGTAAATTGTTCATTGCAGCATTGATGTTTATTTGAAACTTTTACTTAATGCCACTGTATATAAGGATTTTATTATATTTATATATAATATTGAATTACAGTATAAAATTACGATAACAATAGATATATGAACAATTTATTTCTTAATATAAAAAACTAATTTATAATTAAAACTTACTAAATTAAAACTTAATTAAAAAGAAATAAGGATTTATGAATACACTAAGTGTTTTGCAATAGTTAGAAATAAACTTTTTTTAATTTTAGTTTATAAAAAGTCTAAAAGGCTTGCAGTAAATTCTGTATATTGTAATGAAAAGTTCTTCTTACAGTCATTATTCTGTTCCTTACATACCAGAAATTCCAGGACTGAATGAGTTTAAAGGATTGTTAATGCATAGTCATGATTATCGAGAGCCATTTCCTTTTAAAGATTTTAAAGTAGTTGTATTAGGTGCTGGTCCTTCTGGAATTGATATTGCAATAGAAGTTGCTGATGTTGCCAAAGAAGTAAGTGAAAAATATCATTTTGTGGAAACTTATTTTGAATGATAATAGTTCTCATTAGCATATGAATGCATAGTGCTTGACCTCCAGTTTAATAGTTTTTGTATTTCAACTTGTGCCTGATTGTTTGTAGTGGTTCAGAACCCATTTTAAAATATAAGTAGCAATCTATTTAGCATTTATATGAAAAAATTGATTGTTGAGCAACAAACCAAACCATTAATAGTACCTGAAATGTTTACATAACTCAATGTTATTAAACATCTCAACATATGACCTGAAATATTGCTTTGAATTCTAATGTCAATCAGAATAAATTGTAGTTAATTGTGCAAAACACTTGCCTCTGACATTTTCAAATATTTGTTTTTGGTTTTGTGACATTAAAAATTGCTTAAATTTCCTTTCATCTTCAATCATAACTTCTTCCAATTGATTGTACAAAATTCTTAAAATTAGAATATATTCATTTGATATGATAATTCTGACATTGCTTTATACCTAAGTAAGAATACCTATGCATTTAGATTGATGTACTGATATATCACTTATATAACAAAGTTTGAAACTTGCAAAGATTCACTCATAACCCACTTTCAATTGACCTTTTGAAAAGAAAAAATAATTCATGATAATAAAAAATAAAAGTATAGCAGATTGAATGGGTAGTATCAGTCAACATTCCTTCTAAACACATTTATTATTTGTTATTAACAAGCATATCTCATAAGTTTTTAAATAATTTTGAATGCACACATATTCTTAATAAGCATGTATATTGAAGAAAACTAATAAAAATGATCCATATATTTTGGCTATATTAAAAATGCATAGGTATTAAACTAAGTTTCTAAACATAATACTCTTTAACGATACTCTTTAATTGTTTAAAATGTAGCATATAACTTTTCCATTGCATTTCATGTAACTTTTTAGTCTAAAATGTGTCCCAAGAACTTTGAAAACTAATTTTATTAAATATATTTCTTGTTTCCAATAAAATTGTATTTTTATTTTTAAACCAGATTTTTCTTTCTTTCCAATATAATATTTTTATATAACTCACATATTAGAGTTTAAAAGAAGAAAATATTAATTTATTATTGAAAATCATTATCTATCATTTAGATTATTCAATTTAGTTATCATTAAGGATTATGAATGTTTGCAAATTTATGTAGGAAATCCTATTTTATGTCACTTTATAGTTCTCATAAAAATTACTATATCTAATATATCTGAATATTTTTTTGCAAAATGTGTAAAGTAATATATCTACATATGATATTTTATATGATAGATAGGCATATATAATATATCTATCTATCATATAAAATATTATCATATAATTATTATATCAAATTTATATGATATTTTTCACAAAACATTATTCTTTCTTCTTTATTATTATTATTATTTTTTTTTTTACAAAACATGAATAGTGTATAATGGCACACTGTTTTTATTGAAGAGTTATTCTTTTGAAAATTTTTTTGGCAGTTTCATATACCAATTGTGAAAACATTTGTTTTAAATTGTGTTGCTTCATAATTTTGTTATATTAATAAATATGCTTTTTGTTTTAATTTTCCAAAAAGAGCTGCAAAAAAAAAAAAAAAAAAAAAGCATTTTGCTTAGGAAGCATAGCCTTATTAGTAGATTGTGCGACAATACCAACTGATAATTTTAATAATATTCTAATTAAAAACTGCTATATTTTAAAACATCCTGATTCGTATATCTATGCTTTTATTTGAATTTGTGCAAAGAATATGATTTTTAATCAATATCACACAAAATATGGGTGGAAAATACTGTGAAGAATTTTAAGTATAGATTTTTCTATATTTTCATTTTGATAGTGTATATTTTCTGTAGTTGTCTTTTAACGTATAGCAGTAATTCTATGTCTATAGTTATTGCTGAGAACTTAATTTTCACTGAGTCTGCATTATGCTTTGTTTGGAGTACATTTTACTGCAAAAGTAATTAAATTGTAAAATAGCATACAAAATTTATAATGACTTGGTAAAGGAATTACTTTAAAAATGAAAACTTTGTCATGATAACAATCAGTGAATGAAAAGTAAATTTAAAATAAAAAATATTAAAAGATGATTACCAGATGAATCAGTACTTAATTGGGAAATTTGTTAAATCATAGAATGTCAGATTAAGGATTGATCGTTAGGATCCATGGAACAGATAATGATAAATGTTTTGATTTTGCTATATTTTTACATCTGCTTCAGATATTTCATAATCATTGTAAAAAAATAATAAATAAATAAAAAGAAATATGTAATTATATTTACCTGATATTTAATGACTATATGAGTTACTAATCTTCAAGTTTGCAACATTTTTTAATCTACTTACGATATTCATTTATTAGACAATTATTATTTTTTTACTCCTTAAGTTATTAATAAGAAATATTTTCATTTAGTTAAATATTGAATTTCTGTAAAACTACTGTTGGTCTCAATTTTTATCAAATACTATACTTTTTTTATTCTATCTCATCACACCAGTCTATATATAAAATTATTATTGTCTTATAGGGTCAACAATTACTATATCTAATTTATATGAATATTTTCTTAAATTGTAAAGCTGTTTTTGCTAATAAATCACGTTCTCTATTTTTAGTGAATTGCTATTGTACAGTTTAAAACTATTTTTAAATGAGATAATTATTGTTGTCTAATATAAATATTGTTTGTCAAGATAGGTAAGCATAATGATTCAACGAAATAGAAATAATTATCCAAGATTCATTGTCCTGATTGTTATTCAGTGCAGCTGATTAAATTAAAATAATATTTAATTTCATATTCATTTTATAGGTAGAAATTTGTTTGATTTTATGTGCACATCACATGTAAATATAATTTTGTATTAGTTTATTATTAAAAAAATTACTAGAATATTTTGTTTTCTTAATTTAGTTAAGATAATATAACAGTTTTTTATTATTTTATAATTTTGTCTACCATATTTTATGCATGTTTATTCTACATATAATAATTTGTTTACTTTTGTGAAAGTATGAAAATAGCTGTGAAATTCTTTTGGTAGGTTTGAAAAAATTATCTCAAGCTTTTTACTGTAAAATGTTTGAGATCCAAATATAATTTTTACATCTTTGTATTAAAGTATTTGTCAATATTAAAGTACTAACTTTAATACTTTTTAGTTTTTAAGTATTTTACGAGACTGGTATTTTGGTAGGAGAAAAGATGTTATTATTATTAGAAGCTAGTGAGTCCTATGTTCAACTCATCCTAAAGTCTGTCATATTCACTAATGGTAGCTGAAGTACATAAAAATAAGTCATGGTCCAAATGAAATGATGCTTTAAAGGGTATATAGAGGTCTTTTTCTTAGCTCCCAGTACTAAATTACATGGCCATCCATAATAGTACACTCTCAAGATGCCCTACTGTTTAAGAGGCCATTAATTCTTCCTCTTGTAGTGCTAAAAGATGAAATCATTTTAGAGAACAAACAATGAGGAAAAATATTTTGCATTGCAATGAAATATTTATGTAATTCTTATAGTTCAATTTTTTCATATTCTATTTTAGTAAAATACAAGAAATATGTTTATTAGGAAATAATGATCAAATAATTACTTATTTATCTTATTTTAAAAGTACATTTTAATTTGTTTAAAAAAAATTATATATTCTGTTCCATTGGGTAAAAAAGATTATATTTTCTATAACTAATCACAGAATACAATATCTCAAAGTCTTTTTTTTGTTTAAAATTTTTCATTAGTTTCTAGAGTTTATAAATTACTTATCAGTGTATTATCCCATTTGTTCATATTTATTTATCTGAAGGCTAAGCTTCTTATTTCTTTTGAATATATCAAAAGGAAATTTCGTATTTTATTTTGTTTTTACTGTCAATCTTAAAAGTATAAAATCTTTCTAAAAAACGTAAGTATAAATAACAAAATCTAATAATTTATTGTTATCCATAGTATTATATAAATGTAAATAAATAATACATTTTTCAATATTAAATTTTTTTTTTGACAATTAAAAATTTAAAGGATTTTTATTGGTCACTTTTTTTTAATGCTGAAACTTATAGTTGAAAAGTTATGTTGCAAATTTTCATTTTATGTTAAAAATTTTCATATTTTTTTTCTTTTATGTATGCAGGTTATTTTGAGCCACAATTCATCGCCAAAAGAGAGTAATTTGCCTCGAAACCTGAGACAAACAAAGGGTATTAAATGTGTTTCTGAGTCAGTTGTGACTTTTTTTAGCGGTGAAAAATATTATTGTGATGCTATAATTATATGTACTGGTTACCAATATCATTATCCATTCCTTGATCGTAGCTGTAATGTAACTATTGGTGATCAAATGGTGTCTCCATTGTACCTTCACATGTTTCTCATAGACTTCCCAACTTTAGCAATATGGTCCATTCCAAAAATGATAATTCCATTTGCTATCTATGACCAACAGGTGAAAGTTTTTTTGAAGTTTCTTAAAGGAATTGTGAAGCTCCCCAGTAAAGAAATCATGAAAGCTGAAATGGAAAAAGATTTTGATCACCGACTAGAAATAGGACTCAAGCCAAGACATGCACATAACATGCCAGGAAATTTTCAGTGGGAGTTAGATGATAACCTTTGTAGATTAGGACAGATTGAACCTATTTCTGATGCAGTAAGGAATCTCTTCAAACATGTCCATAAATCAAGGAAGAATGATTTTGTTAATTATAAAAATGCAAATTATACCTTAATAGATGATAAAACTTTTATTGAAATAGAAGAAAATATTTTTTGATTTTTCCATGTAATGCTTAAA
Source organism: Latrodectus geometricus (assembly GCA_026290005.1). NCBI lineage: Eukaryota > Metazoa > Arthropoda > Arachnida > Araneae > Theridiidae > Latrodectus > Latrodectus geometricus. Next base: position 358,120 of record JAPDSC010163837.1, read on the forward strand.
TGCCTTTAAATTAAATTTATCTCTTTAGAGGGAAATATATTATAATTTTCGTACTTATATGTTCAAGATATACAGAATTTTTATCAGATTGTTATCAACTGAATATATTTTTAGTATCACTACACTATAAAAATTTACAAATCATGTATGAATATAGATTTATAAAATCATGTTTTGCTTAAAAAATCCTTTGGTTAGTTTAATAAAATAGTTTAAATGTTTTATTAATTTTTTTGTATGAAAAGATACTATTAAATATCAATACAATACAATTATCAAATCTTATATTTAAAAGTATTATGAAAATTATTGTATTTTTTGTGTTCTGATTTATTGCAAAATTAAATTTGTATTTATTATTAATTAGATAAAATAGGTATTGTAGTTTTCATATGTTGCTGTATAATTTTGTTTATTAAAATATCTTTTCTACATTTAAATGTAAAAATAATTTACGAATGTTCATTTTATTTGTTATTTGGTAAAAGTTATCATACATGGTATAAATTATCAATATATTACTATAAATAATTATGCTATATTAAGGAATTTCTTTTCCCTCTCACAAAGATATAATTAAACAAGTATTTGAATATTGAATTAATAACTATAAGTTAAACAGGGAATATAAGTCCTAAAAAATAACTATATCACTAATTTTTTTAAAATGCTCTACATTCTTTTCTCCATTTAAAAGTGTTTGCCAAAAATATATAACTGATATTAAGTAATTTATAAAAATTTCATTTATAAAGAAGTTTATTCATTGTCAAATAATTCACCAACTCATTAAACTGAGGTCTTACTTAATAAGGGCTGATAATTAATTATGAATTATGTGCAATATTATTAGTTTGTAATGAATCAGTATAAATTATACTTCGGAGCTACTTGGGAGTATATGTTCATCCATTTGACTAAATTTTAGGCTTTGAAAGCCTATTTTAATTTATAAAAATTTTAAGAAGCCCACTAAGTATTTCATAGTTTAAACAATATTTATTAGCTAGAATTACTTCAGTTGGAATCATTAAAGCAGTAAGCACATAAAATATTTAAATAATAAAATTTCAAAATTGTAAGATAATTTCATATTTAATTTAATGGTAAAAGCAAAAAGATTACATGAATTTTCCAGTATAAGATCATTTTTGTAAAAAACAAATTTAACCCATATATTTGAAAATAAAATATGTATGTTTATTATTCAAAATGTTTCATTAAATAAAAGCTGAATAACTATAATATTCATTTTCATGTGCTGTACTTTTAAATAAAATTTATTCAAAAAAAAAAGTATTTAAATTTTATAACTTATACTTTTTATTGTTATATTACAAAAACTACTGTTTTGTTTTGTTTTGAAAAACGTCATTTAGGATAGAAAATAAAAGGGAACAGATTTATGTATATAAACTTGGTTAAAATATCTTTTACATATACAATGTCTTTGTAAATATCAATTTCCCAAACTATTGTTTGGTACAATTATTGCAGCTCTTTGTGTTTGTGCGTCATTTTCAACATTAAATCTAAAGTTGAGTTTATAAATTTGGCTGTAGAGATTTTATAGAATTTTTATTTTTGTTAACTGTATAAATTGATTTTGAACAACATTTGCGGTTGCAATTTTAGCACTATTTTAAATTTTTTTAAAACTAGTTTTCCTTTAATATTTTGGATAACAGTTTATTAACTTAATAACTTTGTTATTTTTTAATTGTCTATTAAAAGACATTACTAGTTTTGCTTTTCAGTTGCTTCTTTAATGTGAATTACTTATTTTTTTCTGGTTATTTTTTAATGTTTTCTTTATTTGTGTGTGTGTGGAAATTTTTCTTTCTAAAGTTATGCTGATAAGAGATATTATCTTCTAAGAACTAAAAGTTATTATGTATAAAATGTAGAAGTTTCAAATCATTGGTAATTTATTTGCTATTGTTATGATAGATGCTTGGATTTTAGTCTGATGCTGAAGTTATTGTTATATTTTGATTATATGGTAAGAGATAAGCACATTTTTGAGTAGCTTTCATTAAATATTTATTTATTTATTTTTTATGAAAACAAGTATTCTGAATATTTGAAAGTTTGGCAACAGTAAAATTCTTACTGTCCTGTTTCTAGTCTAAGTTTTTATCACAAGTTTTTTAATGTGACAGTGTTTAATTGTTTGCTTTATGCAGATTTATAATATTTTTTTAAGAAGACTTTATAATAAATATAAACAATTATAATTTATAATAGACAGAATAATAAATGCGAACTTTTCAAATAGTATGAGAAATTAAGGTTAACTTTATAATAAATATAAACAATTACAATTTATAATAGACAGAATAATAAATGCGAACTTTTCAAATAGTATGAGAAATTATTTTTTTTGTAAAGTAATTGCAAAGAAATTACTACTGTTGTAAAGTCTTGTAATTACTCTTTGAAAGTGCATAAGTAATTATAGCATTTTAACATATCTGTGTACAAAAGTTAAAAAATATGTTATTAATTTAATTTTAACATATTTTTTAACTTCTGTATACAAATGAAAAGTTTTAATGTGTTATTCTATTTCAGCTTGTTATAAATTTTTAGAACAGGTAGAATATCAAATAGAGGTTCCATTATTTGTCTGGCATACATTTATCTTATCTATGTATAACATATGTTACCGTGAAAGTCCGAAATCTGGAGAATGTCGACATTCGCTGGTGAATGTCAACATTCACGTAGTCGCTTGGTGTATGTCCGAAATATTTGCTAGAATATTGCATTTCTCACTTACACCGGCAAATGTCGACATCCACAATGCACTAATGGTGAATCTTGAATATGCGTTTCATCTCTCCGTATCCGGAGAGGAGAAATGCTGATTTGCATTTTCTTATCTCAATATTTCAGGCGTGAAAAACGTCACATGTGGGACGTAACTTATCACCTCTCTTAGAAAGGAGGAGTGACCAATCACGGTGAGTAGAGGAAGTGTAGAGGATTTTTAACCCGCGGGACAAACCTGACAACAAACAAATTAAAAACAAATTAAATGCTCTAGGCCGCACCTCTTTGTTGACGTTGCCTTCTGTTATCTCCTTTTCGAGCTCTTTAATCATCTTTTCAAATTCCACCAAAGCTTGTCTGTGATTGTCGACATATACCGGCGATGGTCCGAAAGTGCAAGAAATGTAATCAATTGTACGGTCTTTCACCAACGTTTTTGGTATGTGTTGACATTCACCGGTGAATGTCGACATTCTCTGATTTCGGTCTTTCACGGTAACATATATATTATTTTATGAAGGAAATATGGTCAACTACTATAATGAGGATTTTTATTTTATTTTATTTATTTTTTACACTTTCTGCTAGATGCTGAAGTGTCATACATCAGTTCCTGTTTTACAATATTGTGATGACTGTCATTTCTTTTTTATTCATTTAATTTTTTGTGAAACACATATTCTGAATGTTTTCTTCATAGGTTGGCCAGAATAAAAATTCCTTCTGGCCTGCTTCTAGTCTACCTAAAAATTTTCATTATAATTCTTTGAATGTCACGTTATTTCCTTGCTAGCTTTATACAGATTTATAATACTGCTTTTTAGTTTAAAAACATGTATTTTCATTTATGAATATATCATACATTTAATATTGTAATGTAGAAATATAGCTCTATGAAATGAATCGATTTTGGGCCTCATTGTTTTAAGTAAAAAAAAATTATCATTAAGAGAAACAGATAATACATATTTTTTTTATTTTCACTTATGACTATTTAGTGCAATTCTTCTCAATGATAGAATATTTTCAATAATTAAATAAAATATTTATTGATCATAAGTTTTTCTAGATCAATTGATATCTGTCAAGACTGTGATATATGTATTATTTACTAAGAAAATCATTTTTAAGCAAAAATTAAAAACATCTAGCTGTAAACCTAGTCAGAATTAGCTTTTTATCAGTATTTTTCCTGTGTGAATATATAAAGCTTATTATATATTGTGGCTTTTTATTGTTATAGTCATTATTCATGTGCATTTTCATAGACAAATTGAATATAATGACTTTTAAACATCAAAATTTTATAATATTCTCTTGAATAATTCAAGTTTTCATTAAATAGCACTTATATTTACATATTCTTGTTTTTAAAAGTCAATAGTTGATTACTTTTTTATTTGTTGTTTAAATGTTTTTTATTGACCTTTTGGAATTTAATCTTTATGCTTTTGTGTTGTGTAATTTATTTCTTTTATTTATATTTATGCTGGTAATACAAAGTGCACTGAATTAAATGATAGATAAATATTGTATATGCAGTGAATGTTTTAATATAAAACAATGTTTTTAAATGTTTCATGAAATTTTTACAATTTTATTGAAAATTATTTTTGGTGAAATCTATATTTTATTAAAATGTTTCACAAATGAAAATGAAATGTTATAGTTATTAAATAATATCTCTGATATAATAATGAAGTTCACAGTTTTATTTATTGTGTTTCCATTATATTATCTTATGCATAACCATTCTTTAAATACTATTTTTTATATTTTATAACTTTTCTTTTTTTAAATACTTTATAAAATATTCTAGTTCATAAATATTTGAAAGGATATTTTTGAATTTTAAAATTGTGAATATTAAAACTATGCATTTATAACTTAATTAAAAAAAGAATTAGTAGAAGTCAGTGGTTATCTGGTATACAAGGTGAAAGCAACTAGTCTCCATTAATTGATTTTTTTATATCTTTTTTAGAAGTTCCTCTGAAAGCAATTTTTTGATAATGAGACATTCTTTGCAGGCATTTAAGTAAAATTCAGTTCTTCTTGAATTTTGTTTTGCTGTTGGCTAACTATGTCCAGGTCGTCTTGACTCAGCACAAGTCTCACTAAATTGTTACCACAGCCGTGACATCCCTCTATAAAGAATTTTTATTTACATTATTATTTGGGTTTGTCATTGACCTACTGTAAGGGGTTGTTTTCTGGATTAAAGTATGTGTTTGTTAAAATAGTTGCTCAAGAGTTTTTCGATATTTTTTCCTTGTGATACATGAAAGCGACCAATGGTCTATGAAAAGTCCACCTGAAAAGAAAATGTCTTACAACGTCATCAAGTTGTTAAGCTATCTATTAAGGAGTGTCATTTGGAAAAGATTATTCCATTTGTGTGCATATTACATACAGAATACAATTCTTAAGCTGACGTCTGACAATTTTCATTGATAACGATTAAGGTTATATTCTTTTTTCTATGCAACTAGCAACAACATGCTACTATTTGATTTTGCAGATAATTAGCATGCCTGGGCTAATTTTATTTCTACAACATGCTTCGAATGCTCAATTGGTTTCTATGCATCAAATAAGCTTAATTGGTTGGTATTCCATGGATTACAATTTTAAGTACAAAATATATTAAATATCCTCCGAGTGGTCATAGTTACTATGATAATGCTACTTCTATCTGCATTTTTTGATGTTGCTGTTTTGTGACCCGTGATTTTTTTTAAATTTTTAATTTTTTGAAATTTTAATCATTTAAAAATTTTTCTATGTCACACAAACAAATGCCTGCTCGTGTTTTTTTTAAATTTTTATTTTTTTCAAATTTTAATCATTTAAAAATTTTTCCTGTGTCACACGAACAAATGCAGATATTTTAATCTATATTACAATATATATGCACGCTATTCATTGGTTCTGATTCTATGCATGAAAGTTTTACTACGACAAATTAGAAAATATTCTTATTAAAATTTTTAAATGTAGAAAACATTTAGAATGCAATCATAACGCAGATAGATTTACTTTTTGTAAAAAAATACCACTAGATACACAAAACCACTAGATGGCACGCATTATTCAATTACTGTGGAACGAAAATATATACAACGGTAAAGCAAATAAAATTCTTTAACTTAACAATATATTAATGATAGAGTTCAAAATGATTTGAAAATATTGGCAAAATCGTGGGTTTGGTGGCTTTACTTTCTGAATCGGCTTCATACACCGATGTGCAAAACTTAAGCAACAGGTGGTTTTTCTACCAGATTTCATTTTTATGGATGACAAATGCACGACCACATCGAACTCATGCTGTTCAGCAGCTACTATTAAGTGAAGGCATCACATAAATGGATTGGCCAGCGTACTCCCCTGGTTTAAATCCCATAGAACATGTGTGGGATGCTTTGGGGAGACGCATTGGGCATGATTACCTCCCCTGGGGAAAACGCAGCAACTGAAACAGATGCTGATTGAGGAATGGTACTCTTACTGCAAGAACTGCTGGACAATCTGATGCTGAGTATGGGGAGACGGCGCGAAGTAACCATTGCAGTAAGGGGAGGGCATATCCCATACAAAGGAACATCTGTTTGTTATTGTTCCTCTTGGACAGATGATCTTGTGTAGGGATACTGTGAGTTCAAAAAAGCCTATTTTTGTTTAATTCCATACTGTAGGCGTTGTATTCATTTTTGTGCATAGCTATGCTTTCGTCATCCTTTAAGTACAAAATGATGTGTCTCATGTTTGAATTTCATGTCCCTCAGATGATTTCTCGCGGAGTTATGGCAGAAAAACCACTTGTTGCTTAAGTTTTGCACACCAGTGAATAAAAAATTCTAAAAATACTTTTATTCTAGAAAATTTATTTCTGAAAATGGTTGTAGGGAAACAATCGATATTGATTGTTTAATACTGTATAAATTGATTTCCCTTTTTAAATTTCCAATAAAAATATTATGGGAATCAATTGTGAAAATTGATAAGCATGGGCAATTTTATAAGCACAGACGATTAATTATGTTATGGTAAATTTATATATATTGACGCAATTTATGTAAATTTTCTTATGCTGAACTTAGAACAATTTAAAAATATCTAGTAAATTATTTTCTAAGTATCAGTCACGCCAACTGAATTTGTCACGAAACTTTGAACAAATTCGTTGTTTAGACGAGGAAAAAAATTGTACAATAGTTATTTGTGTGTGTATATATTCTACTTTCCTAAGATAAAATATTGATAGGTATGCAAATTTTAAGCCAAATATTGAAATTCTATATATTACATTGTATACGTTTTCTGTAAACCTCAATAAAAACTTTCAATTCTTTTGAAAAATATATCTATAAAATCATTCTGTGTGTGTGTTAGGAAACTCTCCATTACACATTCCTGTAAATAAAAATTTTACGATTCTTTGTAGAATTCAATTAGTTTTAAAAGATCTTTTGAAATATGATCTATTTCTGTATTTATAAAATATGTTATCTAAAGTATATCAGAAAATATACAGTAAAACTACGGGATTTCTTATTTCTATGTGTTTCGCGTGAGTTGTGTTTATAACTCACGAAATTATAAGTAAGTAATTAATGTTTCAGTATTAAAGGCAAATAGGAATTGTTACAACTCTCTGGTAGCGTGTAAAAGAGCCTTTATACTCAAGTACAATAAAAAATTTGGCTGCATTGCTATTTTCGCATCACTAACTATATTTTAAAGAAAGCTAAATGTATATGTATTCAGTGGTGATATGAAAAGTTATCTGATTTCAAAAGGCAACATGTCATATACTTAAAAGAACCGACTTAGTTACCTTGTATACTAGTTGAAGTTATAGGGTTGGTGCTTATCAAAACTTATCTTGATAATCATAGAACAGAAAAATCAGTCAACCATCATAGTCGTTAAATTCACATCAGGTCACAAATATATGTGGGAATCGAGTATTCATATCATTATTAACAATTTAACGCTATTGGCTAGTTGGTATATTTCTTATGATATCAAAGCATATTTTTCATTGATCCCATAGCAATCCTGAACTAAAATACCGATGCTCATCGAATCAATTGCCATTAATACAGGGTGTCTATAAAAGAACTCCGGGGTTTTGAGGCAAAATATTTTAATGAAATAAAAAACATACATACATGTTTTATACATGACTGAAAAATTACATTTTCAAGTTTTAACACTTAGTAAAGTTCTATATAAGCCCCGTTAGTGGCACGGCAGATGTCTAAACCAGTGTTTCTCAACCGCCGGTCCGCGGACCGGTACCGGTCCGTGAAATATCCAGCTTTTATAGGCCGACCACCGATACAGTACCTATATTACAATAATAGTTTAAAAATTAATGTAATCTTTGAGGAAAAATACAACAAACTGGCAACTATCTACCTAATCGCATTTCATAAATTGCCGTACCACCAGCGTTGCCAGTCTATTATAATTATAATAGATCTATTATTATTCAGCAGTCTTTTTACGTTGTCACGTTACTCACCAAATCTGTTACTATTTTGAGTTTTTATGAAATTTACAAAATTACCTTTACCTAAATTAAAAATACAATCTGCCGGTACCTCGGCACTCTTTTTTACTATTCTATGAAATCTATTACATTTTGAACTCTTGACCTATTTCTTTTAATCAAATTGTTCTGGCAATACTGCTTAGAACACCAGTTAGGGTGCGCCTGTCTGCCTTGGTGCCTTGCGTATCCCTGATTACTTGAACGCTGACTATTGCAGTATCTCAGTGTTCAAGGCGTCTGGCGTCTTGATTACGCTTTGTTTTTGATTTTGATTATTCTGCACACTTGGGCAATTCTTGAAAACTATTTATTAGCTTAAGTTTTTAATAACTTCCGAATTTAATATTATGCTATAACTACTATTTCTGTAACTTTAGGTAAATAAAATCAATAACCAGAACGAGTAAGAAGGAAGCGAAACGCACATTACTAAATTTCGTGCAAAGAAAGGATTTTTAAAAACCAAGTACGTCATCCGCCCCTTCGAATACAGATGAAAGTGAATATAGTCCACAACCTTCCAAAAAAAGGAAACGCTTTGTAAGGCACTACATCGCAGATTATTTGAAATATGGTTTTGTCCTCTGGCCTCATTCAGAAGAAAATTGTCCAAAACCTGAATGTGTTGTTTGTAGAGATGTTCTCTACAATGAAAGCATGAAAACTTCCAAGCTCATGTGGCATTTACAAACGAAGCACCCACAACTGGAAAACAAACCCCTGGACTTTTTCAGGGGAAAAAGTTTGGAGATGAAAATTCAAAAGGATGCTTTTAAAAAATGTTTCTCTGTTGATAAATCGCTTTTAAAAGCATCGTATTTAGTTGCTCTGCGTATTGCCAAATCTAAAAAACCATACTTAGTTGCTGAAGATCTTGTCAAAACGTGTTTGATAGACATGTGTTCTGAAGTGTTGGGCCAATCTGCTGCAGATAAAATGAAAGCTTTGCCTCTGTCCAATGATACTATTGGACGAAGAATATGTGAGTTATCATACGACATAGAAAGTCAACTACTCCAAGATATACGTAAATCGAAATAGTTTGCTGTCCAAATGGATGAGTCAATTGACGTCTCAAATAATGCCATAGTATTATGTTATGTTCATTGCATTGACTATGCAACCAATGATATTAGAGAAGAATTGATGTGCTGTATCGAACTACCATCCCAAACAACAAGTGCTGAAATATTTAAGGCAGTTAATAATTATATTGAAACTAACTCCATTGACTGGAAAAAATGCATCGGTTTGTGTACTGACGGCGCTGCTGCTATGACTGGAAGACATACTGGTGTTGCAAAGAGAATAACAGACGTAGCATCAGAAGGATTAGTAGTCACACACTGCATTATTCATCGCGAACATTTAGCAGCAAAGAAATTGTCCCCACAACTGAATGACATTCTTTTGGAATAGGTAAAAATTGTAAATTTTTTCAGAAGTAACGCCCTTAATTCAAGATTGTTTACAACTTTATGTCAAGAAATGGGATCAGATCATGTACAACTATTGTTACACGCCGAAGTACGCTGGGTATCCAGAGGAAAAGACCTTAAGTGGTTGTATGAATTAAGAAATGAGGTATAATTGTTTTTAAATCAAAAGGGATCATTATTGAACAGACATTTTCAGAACAAAGAATGGGTAGCCTTGTTTTCGTACCTATCAGACATATTTTCACTGGTAAATGAACTAAATTTAAGTTTTGAAGGTAAAACTAATACCGTTTTCAACTTATACAATAAGATTGATGCTTTCAAAAAGAAATTGAAATTCTGGTATAAACGTGCGGAAGAAAACACTTTTGATATGTTTGCTTCTTTCTTTGATTACATTAATACTAATGACATGGATCAGAAGAGTGTTATAAGCGTTATTTTGGAGCATTTAAAAGAACTATCAATAGCTTTTGATCAGTATTATCCTCCAGAAGAAGATGTACGTTCAGGTAATCTGTGGATAATCAATCCATTTACTGATAATTATAACAATCTCACTACAGTCCAGGAAACAGAACTTTTTGAACTGTCTTCAGATCTAGGACTTAAATCACAGTTCAATTCAATAATTATATATCAATTCTGGATAAAGACTGCAACAGAATACCCCAATCTTCATGCAAAGGCGTTGAAGATTTTATTGCCTTTTTCCTCAACTTATTTGTGTGAAACTACATTTTCGCCTATGACTGTTATTAAGACGAAACATCGAAATTGACTTTACAGCAATACGTAAAGCTCTTGAGCCTGCTTTACGTATTGCTGTAACTAGTTTAAAGCCTAGTATTGACAGTTTAGTCAGCAACAAAGACCAGCAGCAATCTCATTAATTTTAGTTTTTATATATCCTTTATTTTGGTAAATTATTTTTTGCTTATTTGGTATCTACTTACGTTGTTCACATTTCGACTCATTGTTGTTTTGGCTAATATTTTAATTAAAAAAAATAAATATATCATTCACGTTGGAATTTTCTTGGAGTTTTAGTTAAGTTTTGGTGCTTTTATTTTCGATGCAATATTATAAGTAAGTTGAATATACAAATGTAAATTATAACAAACAAAATGCTTTAAAAATTATGTTTGTCTGCATGATTTATCTTTGCGAAAAATTGTGCATTAGGTCGAATTATTAATATTACCGGTCCGCGCGAACGTGCCGAAATATTTTACCGGTCCTTGGAGTAAATTCAGTTGAGAAACACTGCTTTAGAGTACAGGGGTCCTGAGTTAGTTTAGATTTTGATTTAGTTAACTTCATTTTTGGGGGGGTTTTTAGATTTAAGTTTAAGTTTATCCTGACTGTTTTTTGGGGGGGAGCACATCATTGCATACATTAGTTACATTACAAGAAACATCATTTACAATTGTAACAGCATTTACATCAGAATTTACAGTAGAAACATTTAAATCATCAACAATAAGAGAAACATCAGAAATAACATTTGTACATGGAACATCATTAATAACATCGTTAGTAGGAACTACATCTAAAGGGACAGGAGACACATCGCAACAATCAACGGATACAGTGGAAATAGGTACATGCACAACATCAGAAATAGCATCAGAAAAAGATAGAATCAGAATCAGTATCAGAGCTACAATCACTAGTAGAAACGAGCGAGTCAGAGAAATCACATTTAGCATTC
>JAPDSC010163837.1:379610-416168 GCA_026290005.1 Latrodectus geometricus
ATATATATATATATATATATATATATATATATATATAACGTTTTTCCTGTATATAATCAGCGGCAATGTTTTTCTGTGAATAACCAAAAATATATATTGCTTATAAAATGGGTATCACAAAAATTAAAGAAATGTTCAGAATGGTTAAAATATAATGAATCATATAGAAAAAACATTTATTATGAAAAAGATTTCTTTGGATCTACTTCATCGCAAAGTGAGATAAACTGAAGATTAGCGCGAGATCGACCAAGAATGATCATTCCATGAAGATTCTAGAAAAACTTTATATTTAGCTTCTAATAACTTTTAAATGATGTTAGACATATTTTAAAAGCCAAATATATTTGCTTCGTTAATAGTAATTAAATAAAAGAAATGGATTATTTTCGAAATTTGTATTTTATGCATTTCTTTTGTTGTACTTTGCATGCTTTGTTTTCCATTATACTATTTGTAACAATTTAAATAGCATCAATAAACAATTAAACAGACTAAAACGCATTCTAATTAATAATATTCCAATTAATTTTATTAAATGCTATCTGGCTAGAAGGGCATTACTTGTAAGAGTGAAATAGACAAAATTAACCTAGCTTTAAGGATCTTGCAAGGTACCAATGGTGCTCGCACATTGGTCTTTTAATTCATGTATTTGCTTTATTGTATGAGCAACGTTTATTTTTCGCTTAATGTACTTGTTTAGAATTTGAGCTTTATTCATCATTTTGTATACTTGTTCTAGATTTGATATTTAGGAACGATTTGGTTCTTTTTGGTGGTATTTTTTAGTTTTCAAACTTTTCGATATGGCCTTGGGGTGTAATGGCTAAATTTAGACATTAGTCTTCAGCCATTGTAAAAAACTATACTTTGTGACCATGTAGTCAACATTCATGTTGGTATTTCACTGTTATTTAGCTTTCATTTTATTTCATCTAAACTTATTCATATTTGAAATTTCACTTTGTATGTACTAGTATATTTTATATCTTTTTTCTTTTGCAGTTTTCAACAATTTTCGAGTATCTATTTTATGGTGATTCGGTTTATGCTGGTTTTGCCTTGAATGAATTGCCGTACTTATATATTTTGTACATAGTTATAAATTTTCTATGTGTTTAATTGTTTAATATTGTAATATTTGTAAATCTATGCATTATATATATAAAATATTCTGATGAAGCAATAAAATTTGTACAATAACTGAAAAATTGGAAACTAAGACACAATTAAATAACATTATATGGCTGCTAAAGTTTTTGCTGATTAGTTTTAAGTCTGAAGCATATGTGTTTACTAGTTGCGTGCATAGAGAACATTGCGAAAATTGACTGAGATCAAAAGGAAAAGGCAACACAATCAAACAATATAGGAAAAAGAACATACACATAGTTTAGAATACAGTACAAACATTTTAATGAGCATTAAACAATAAAAAATTATTACAATATTAAAAAAATAATATAAATATATAGGATAATCAAAAAGTCACGCAACTTAAATAAAACATTGTTATGTGTTTTCTTTTATGATAAATATAACAAAGTATACAATTGTTTTATGTTATTCAATAAATAAAACATTATTTATATATTTCCATATTCTTAAAATATTTATCCACATGTCACGTGAATTTCCTTTGACAATTACATAATTTTAAAATTTAAATTTGTCGTTAGTACGAATTGTTGGAGCAATTGGTAATACTTTATTACTTAAAACGATATTACTTTTCCTTCCTAATTTACATTTAGAGTTGTTTTGAATTTGTATTAAGTTGGATTTATTTTTTTTTTTTTACCAGAGGTCAAAGTATTCTTAGCATAAAATAGCATTGATAATTCATTTTTCTAGCCAATATTTGGGCTTTTAATTATAAATTTCCGAAAATTTCTGTATTTAGAAATCAGCAACAATAGTTTTTTTACTAGCGCTCACACCGTGGTCTGGTTTGGAGCTGTCTTCGGCATCCGATTGCTCCTTCTGTTTGCTGTCCAGTAGACCGATTATTTGTGATCGCTGCTGTTGAACAACACAGGACAACTTATGTTCACTTAGGAAACAGAAGCCTTCTACATGCACATTTGTCGGTATGGGTGCTTGAGAGTTTTCCATCAACGTTTTCCTCCCATGCGACATGAGAATTTGGTCCACTATCTATTTCGAGGCGAAAGCTATATACAGAGAATATTCAAACACTACAATATATTTCGTCTGACTACTAGGCGGTATCAGAGCTTTGCATTAGACTTACCGTCATCTAATCTTATGACTGTGTTCTTTGAAGTGGGTGGTTTTGGGCTCGATGCAAGCTAATGATAATCAACAGAAGATGCATATAGTGTTTCCACATTTTAAATGTTCGTCTGTCGGGATGGTTGCTAGAACTTTCAAATCTTTTCAACTGCTATATTTTTCTCTTCTTACTGCTGAATTCTTCGATTAATATGTCATTTTTGTGTAACTGGAAGTACTGGATACAGAGGGAAAAGTGGTTATTCTTTGTTCTCGTCCATTACAAACTATACGATATAAATGAGTGTTGAGCTCTTCTTAAAAAATAATATTTCAGATAAATTTGTTGTAAATAACTGCTTACATATGCCTGAAAAAAGTAAAATTTAATGCGTCTCATATTCGTGTTTTTCTAGAAAGGAAAATTCTGATAAAATTAAACGATTATTTTTTTGTTAATCGTTAAAATCTATTACGGATGAAAATAAGAAATTTGGAGTCTATCTTCTTAATGGATTATTAATTTATCTCTCAACTTATATTAATATCTAGAAAAGAGTTTTTGTTTGATTTTTTTGGCCCAAACTGATTTTTTCCATTTTTTTAAGAATCAGTTTTTTATATTTCTTTCAGTTTAAACACAAAATAGACAAAAAAAAGTCCATGCGTCTACCATAAAATGTGACGAAAAGACTGATTTCAGTCTCGAAAGAGACTCATTTTTAACAAATTGTTTCTCTTTTTTTAAGTTCTTTGCGGCTTTACGTACATAAGATATTTCTTAACAAATTATACGTCTTTTGGATATTTCAGTGTTATAAGAATTATTTTAAATTATGATATTTTCGTTTTTATAAACTCCATCTTAAGGAAACGGAAGGGGAATATGCACGGTACTTATGGTTTTATTCCCTGAAATATGCATTTATTCCTGAAATATGCTTATTGAAAATGGTTTTATTCCCTGAAATATGCAATTGCAAGCATAGAACTATCGAAATACTTTTTCTTGACTTTTTTTATTATTTTCAACACAATAATAATTTACAAGAAAACTCAGCTTTTTATAATATTCTTATTTGGCATTTTATTTCTAATTAATTACTGCATAAGATTCCACCTTTCAGCATTACAAGGGGCGGAAGTGATGACAATTTATATAATGGGGCACGCAGTGGGTGTGCTGTGGTTGCCTCAAAAGATATCATAATTTAGAAGCAAGTACTAAGCAGAAGTCCTCTAGACTTGGTCTACCGGCCCCAGAGGTATTATTTCACATGGAGGGTATTGTGATCACGACATATTTCATGTGTTTCAGCCGTCAGAAGTGAATCCGACGGATCTTCGGTCGATTAAGTATTCGAACTAACTACCTGCCGGTAATGAGAAGAAATCCCCTAACCAAACATAGGTAAACGCAGCCCTTTATATTATTCTTTAATTGTATGCATTTTTAATTTTTATGAACTCTTATCCCTAGATGTAACTGTAGGTCCTGGTTTGAATAGTCATCAATTGCAAACAGTGAATATTGAGCAAAAAACAATCCAAACTATATGTAAATGTAAACGACCTTAAATGGTACTGGGAAACCTGGGATGATTCATTGATTACAATGTAAATGCAATTATATATATATATATATATATATATATATAAAATCCTCCTCAATGACACTTTTTGTTTTGTGTATTTTTTCTTTTACAATAATAATTAGATGAAACTAATATAGTTCTGTAATGACATTAGCAGACACCAGAGGGGGCAGTACTTTGTTCTCCTTGGATTATAAACCAGGTAAGCAGAGCTTTCTTACCTGTATTTAATCTACTCCAAAGCAATGCTTTTTAATTGGAGCTGGTATCGAAGACAATATGAGCAACAGTTTGAATTAGAGAAGAAAAAAAAAATCATAAGCATAATGAAAATGAGCAGTCAGCTCAGCGCGTAAATCGTCATCTATCGTTTTTGACCTTACTATGAGGAGGTTTTAGGACTGTGAGGAAAGAGTTGTCTATTACACTGGCTCAGAGAGAGAACGCCCTCGATAGACCAATATTCTAGAAAACTCTCATAGGGCCAACTGTCTCATTGTCCATCATCGCGACGCCCCTTACCTATACTACCACTGACACCCACTCACGTTTACTTCCGTTTGAAATGGTGTAACTATAGTAGGGATTGGATGAAACCAGGTCCAATTGAATCAGCAGCCGAATGAAATCAGGTCCTCGTTAGCGATGAATCTAGATTTAATTTGGGCAAGGAGAATTATCACCTTTGTGCGTGCAGGTCAGGAGAAGAACAACTTAATCCTGCCTAGTCTGTACAGCGACATACCGCTCCCACAACTAGTGTGGTAGTGTAATAATAGGACAATATTAAGGGTGACCGTGTGTCATATAAACGAATGTCGTCTTATATGACACATTATTGCCCTTAATATTGACATATGTCACTCAACCCTAAGGTAAGTTCAATATATTCTTCAACTAACTGCGTTTTTATTCATAGCAGATGTTCAAGAAGTCATTTTTCAACAGGACATTGCTCACCGATAAACAGCAAGGGTTCCACCGGACAGATTCACAACATTTTCCTTTTTCCTTGAGCCTGCTTTATCTTCATATTTTTCTGTGATCGAGCATACCTGGGATCATTTAGAATGGCAAGTTAAACACCCACAATGAGTTTTGTTAAATTAACACACTTAATTTACAGGAACTGTAGAAAGGGATATCACATGGCATTGCATGTCTCAAGGCCTGAACATTTGACATTATGCATCTAGGCTGGATGTCGACCACTAGGGCATTAAAACTCCCATTCATTTGTAATGTTTTTTTTTTAAATTTTTATACAAAAATGATTATTTTACTTTGATTTTATAATATCTTACTAACCTTAATATTATACTTACATATGTTAGATTTCGTTTTATTCTGACAATACTATCTTAGCTTGTAAATTTTTATAGCAATTAGAGAATATATATTTTGAATGTGAGTGAACTTTAAAGAATTTTAAATGCAATAGGTATAAAGTAACTTAAGTAAGTATAAATTCGAAAACAAAGTTAAAAACTAGTAGTAGTGTAGTAAAAGAATATTTGGCATCTGTACGTTAAGATCCTTAAAGTACTTTGGATGTTTCATGTAAATTCAAAAAAAAATATACCCGAATATCATTTAATTCAATATTATATGTTAGGCTCGATGATCTCAAAATGAACTTTAAGAATAAAAAGTCAAAATAAATAAATAAAATGGAAGAAAAATTCAGTTAGAAGAGGGGAAAAATATCGATGTAAGTAGTAAATATAATGTAATTTCATTTTTAAAGAAATGCCTTTTAAGGACATTTATGTGAAATACTGATTTTCTATGTGCTATAATGCTGATTAATGCTTTGAATGGTATTACGCATTACGTGGATCCATTCAAATTTGCTACTTAAAATTAAAATGGATTTTTGATTTAAGTGATCATATAAAATGTAGAAAATATAAGTAAAATATGTAAACAGATAATTATTTAAAGAGACATTGAAATAGTCAAAAAAGTTCATAAATCAATTGTTTGAATTCATATATTTAAGTTTTACTTAAATATGCTCCTAACGATAATTTACTAGTTGAAGCATGGAACACAGAGACTAATATATGAAATTACCAGCTAAAATTATAAATAGTATCATAAGCAAATTTTATTTTTTGTTTAAAATTTTTAATAATTTTATCAACTTGGAATCATTTTTTGCGTTTTATTTTATTTAGCACTTTGAAATTATTTCTCAGCTTTTGTTCAGTGAAAAGACATACTTTTAAGTTTAGGTTTTAAAAATATTAAGCCATTGTATTTTTACGAAGCATTCTAAACAAAATTCTGATAGATTTTTGAAAAACGGATAAAAAAAATTGTAGAGGAAATATTTTTTTAAAACTAAGAAATGGGGGAAAAATGCACTCTAAGTTTGATGTACATTATTGTTAAGGCTATGTTAAAACTTCCTCAACAGATTTGAACAAAATTTGAGAAGCAAGGAATATTTTTACTAATTATGATAAAAATTTTATATATTCTTAAAATATCATAATAAGAATTATAAAATTTAAATTAGTAATATATACACACACACATATATATATATATATATATATATATATATATGTTACGTATTTTACATTAAACTTTGAAGCTCTGTGTCCCCTTAACCTGTTATGATATATATTTATATTTTATGAAGTGTTCTGAAAACCAGATCATTAAAACAATTTCAAAGTTTATTTAAGCTTTTTGATAATTTTTAGATATTGATTATTAATAAGTTGCAACACATTCATATTTATGCATTGTCATGGGCTGGTTCTAAGCGATAATATAATTAAAATTCATTAAATAAATATTCTAATATTAATTATTGTATTTAAATTATACCATTTCTTTGTAGGTGCTTTCAATAAATGTTCGTTATGTTTATGAAGATTGTTCATATTTCAAGAAATAATATAGAATGGCGGAAAAAATGATCTCATTTACACATTTAATAAAAATACGTAAACCGTCTTCCTTTCATGTTACGAAACAATCGAATAAAACAAGGATATTTAAATCTAGAATTGAAAATAGTCTTCTCAAATTTACAATCTTTAATTAGAACTGAAAAAAATCACGTTTAAATATTATTTATAAAATAAAATTTCTTTTTATGAGTTCTTTTGTAAATGACATTTAAAATAGTATTAATTAAAAAAGTAAATTCGATGTGAATTACATGATATAATATAATTCTTATATTCGTCAATATGTTATTCCTCCTATGAAAAGAAAATTTTAGCCCCTTAACACAAATCCAATGTTTATGTCTGGAATAAAAAAGAAAGAAATTAAGAAATATTCCACACACGTTCGCTCTCTATCCCTGAAGATGTCGGAATAGATCCGTCCCTTTTACCCTAACCTCCACCAGGAGGCGGCACCCGTTCCCTAGCTTTTTCCCTTTCCCCACAATCGTCTGCTGCCTTTTGTGTTACCATGGCGACGCGATCGAGACCTGGGAATAAAATCTTTTCCTCCAGATATACAAAATTCTTTGCAATGGATGCGAGAACCCTTGTATCCACTTGCGCCTAAAGAGAACAGGACGTGTTAAGACGTAGATGGCGATTTCGAACATTTTTATTTTTTTTCCTAAGAATTTGTCACCCGGTGCACATGCGTAGTGAAATTGCCAATTCGTGAAGGAAAATTTAGCAACTTTTTCAACGTCCGGTGTTGACATACGACGTTTTTCGTTCCGATCCCCACCGCCGATCCATTTTGGTGCTCTGAAAAGTTTTTTTTTCTTCTTCTTCGCGAAAGGCAGAAAAGAACACCAGGCTCAGAGGATTATTTAGAAAACAAAAACAAGTTCGGAAATCAACGCAAGGGGGAGCTTCGGAAGCATGTTGAGAATCGTCTGCCACGCTCCCCCCAGCTTCTTCGACCCTAGTTTGGTTACGAGGCTGCTTGCAACAGAATCCATGCAGTAAGTAGAACATGAAGCATGCTTTTCGTTGTCCATGCTTTATTTCGAGCAGCGCTTTGTCATAATATAAATTTCACTTTGTGCATACTTTCCTGTAAAGTACCAGGATTATACAGTTATCATTTGATTGCATTTTTTAAAATTTAGTTAATGAAATTTTAAACTTCAATTACGTGTGATGAATTTTTAAAGTTGATGGTTGTCAAGCATAATATTATATTTTTGATCTTCTTTATGGACTAAATTTTCTTAATTAATTCTTTACTTAAGGTTAAATCAATGGAACTTATGTCCAAAAATCTAAATTATTCTAACAGTTTCAATTTACTTCATTTTATTGAAATAAGTTTTGCGTAATTTTGGCTGAAGAATAATTAGTTTTTATGTATTAAAGATTAAATGCTAATGTATTATAAAATTAAATTATAAGTTTGAAGGAGATAATGTTATACTATTAAATTCTTATTAATGCTGTTGACATTTGTTAAAAATTCGTTTTTCTGCAAAGTAACCATTTTGTATAAAAGAATAGAATTTCAACTCAAATGTTAAGCAGAATTATTTTAAATACGAATTGCCATTAAATCAAATATACCAGAAAGTTTCCAACTGAGAATAATAGTAATAACAATTTATTGTAAAAAAAGTGATCGAATTATTATAGTTTACAAATTTTCAAATTTTAATGAAATATTAGTTTTACAGAGTATGTATTATATAATAGTAATTATTTTTCACAACATTATTCAGTGAAACCATTAAATTGTGATATGAAATTCATTTTTAATTTATTATGTGATTAATTCAACTTAAATTTTTTCCCATACTATTAGAACTTTATATTCTTTTAACTATCATTGCTGTTTATTAAAAACGTTTGATTCAAAAAGATAATATTTGCTTTAAAATATAATTTTTAGAGATATTTCTAGTTCAGTTAGATGATGTTGTACTGATTGTAATAAACTTAATAAATGTACCGTGGAAAATAAAATTCAAAATAAGATGCGTTGCTCAAAACTATTAACTATGACGCCTTAAATTATTTCATTATTCAAACGTCAGAAATGAAAAGTTTTGAATGTATAAAATTGTTTCTTTGATAATGCCTATACCGTGAAAATGTATTATTATTTTATTGATGAATTTGTATCTATGGTAAACTAAAATTAAATTCTAAAAGTCTAATCATTAATTAAAAATTTGTTTTACAAAAAAATAAATTTTGATGTCTAAATCAAAAATAGTTATCAGTAGAAACATTTACAATTTGTTGAATTTAAATAAGGTATGACAAACTTTTAACTCAAAATAAACTTTCATTTCCAAAATAATTTCTCAAATAAAGAGCTTTTTTCTGTTAAGATAATTTTTACCAGTTAAACAGTAAAAACAACAAAAACTTATTTATACATTAAGTTTTTTATTAAATTTTAGATTTTTCATTAATGTTTATTCCAATAATTGTACTATTAACAGTGACATATTTTTTTTAAAAAAAATATTTACTTACATTAATCGCTTCAAAAAGAGTTTAGATTATAATTAAACGTTTTCAGTTATCGTCGGATTAAAGCAAATACCATTTCATTAAATAAATACAACTTAAGAGTTTCAGAATTTTGCATATTTTTTTATTGATTGGTATTTGGGAATAGTTAAGTGATTGAATTTCAGAAATGAAGCTGTAGAACTTACTATTTATTCTTACAACCTCTCTTCTCATAAATATTACAAAGAAATCACATTACAACATTCTTTTTATATATTAGTCAAAACTTTAGTTAGCTGAATGTTTTATGTTGCACATTAAGTTACTCTTTACAGAAATAATTTAAATAAGGGAAATTATGTAAATTCCTATGCAATAAGTAAAAATCAACGTTATAAGACAATAACTGAAATAAAATATTATCTCAGTTATTATTTTGTTTATTGTGTTTTAAAAATAGAAATATTTTTTATTTTAATTTAAATCTTAGCAATTGTTTTTATTTATTATGAAAAACTACTGTTTTTAATACTTTTAAATTATTATTCACGTTCCGTTAATCAACATTCAGTTATTTAAGGTTTTATTAAATGGACGACTAAATATCAGTCATTAATTTTTGCATAACACCAAATCTTATAATCAAATAAGATTAAATGTTTCATAATGTGTCTTTATAAAGAACAGAAATAGTATATCTTAAAAATTGTGTAAATGTTTAAGTGAAATGCTATGCATTAAAGTGTATCTTTGTACGTAACAAAATTTTACAACAATAATTTTCACCTGTTATTGCATCAAAAATATTTTATATTAAACTGATTTCACCATAAAAATAGCCATTTTTAGTTGTAAGAAGAGTTAATATTTAAATATTATATGTTGTTTATAAGAATTAACGTTTGCAGTAAAATGAATGTTAATATTATTTCTCCATGTTCTCCACATAATATAAAAATAATTAAATCAGCAACACTTTCTTGTGATGTATAATTTAAAAGTTAAAAACTTAACTAGTTTTGTTTGTTATGGAGATGCGTTTTATGTTTAACAAACAGAATTATATTTTTGTACGCTCGATTTAATTCATGTTAAATAATTCTCAAAATATCAAATGACATTACAAAAAGATTTTCCTAAAAGTTTGTAATAAATTATGTTACTGTTTTCAATGTTTTCTATGATTTATAATTCAAAGATTGCATCATAAAAAGTAAATTTCTCAGTTAATTTTAAAAAATACATTGTTTCATGTAAGAGAAATATTTCTTACTTATGAAATAAAATCCTTAAAAATCATTCTTAAAAATATCAGATCTATTATTCTATAAAAATCGTTGGTTAAAATAGAGAAATATATTTAAAAAATGGTTGTATTAATAAAAATAGTGATTAGGTTTTATTTATAAAAAAATCTATTGTAATACATGTATCAGTTATTGTCCTTTTACGGTCCCTTATTATTTTCAAAAGCCAACTTGATCAGGATCTACAACTTGATTACTTAACCTTAACCTGCCTAATGGGACTTGTAACGTGATCTTAATCATTATAAGCAACTATTATCAAAATAGGGATTAAAATCATAAACTATTGAATTAAAGGCTACATAACTTTCTACTCAACTACTAGCTTGATTCATATTAATTTGAGAAGAAGTAGCTTTAATTATATTATATTAACTCATGTTGAGAAATGATTAAATTATTATATCACAAATTATTCTTCCTGCTTCCATAAATGGGACTCTCAATTGTTGTTATAATAACTTGATTAGTTTTTACTCTAAGGTTATTTGTTACAAACAAAGTCTAAATTTATTGGAATCTTCAACTTTAAGTGAATCTCGAAATATTATAATTACTGATCACGAGGTGGGGATCAGACACAAAAACATTTAAACAGAAAGCTAGTACGTTGACCGGTCATTTACACAGTTAGGTTGTAGTTAAAGTATTAGATGATACTATTATATTAGTTAGTCTATGTTGATAATAATGATTATATCTCGTTAATATTTAAAATCGCATTTCTGATTCATTTTTAAAAATTCCACCTTTTTAATGTGTGAAATGAATCTATATGAAAGATATATAATTTTTTGCAGATAGACACCAGCACACATACATGTCGCATATTACCATAAATGTTACTATAATAATTGTAAAATCGATCCAAGTTGTGAGAGTAAAAAAGTATTATCTGTTTGCATGAAATACATTCCGTAATGAGACGTGTATTGTATTCATGTGCATGTGCATTCCGACACACCATATTGTATACAGATACTATATCCCCAAATAAATTTCTGTAATAAGTAGAGTACCATGAGATTGTATGTGAAGAATCCTTAACTAAAAAATAAATGATGAAAAAAATTATTTCATCATAAAATTTATAAAGTGAATTCTTATTTTTTAAATAATGATTTTCTCTGAACGAATATGTGTCTTTCATAAGAATAAAAAATTAAGTAAAACATAATAACTTAAGATTTTCAAAATAATTACATTTCAGAGTATCTATAAAGTTAAATGAAAATTCAAAGGTTGAAAATCTATATTGTATAAAACTGAATGTAAACAGAATTTTAATATAACTTAACATTACATAATTTTACAGTTATATAAAACTAAATAATACAATTATATCATTAATTATAAATTCTTTTAATTAATTTTTTCTTAGAAACAAATGAAAGTGTTAGTGACTAAAAATAGAATAATATTTTATAAGGACTTCTGTGAAACAAATCAATTGATTTTTTGTAAAGAAAATATTTTCGCATTTTTAAATTTCTAACAAAAAATGCACCAACTTACATAAAAAAAATGCGTATATGTAATCTACACAATTATTACTTTCTTTAATATTATAATGACAAATATATAAAAAAATAAAAGTTGTATTAATTGCATGTCAGCAGTTTCAGTTTGCTTCAACATGTGAGCAGTTAATCATGCAATAAATAAATTGGATTATCATTTTAACAGTCATGATGGAATTATTGCATAAAAGTTAAGTTGATAATCCAATTTACTTTGAATAAATCTATTTGTTTCATAGAAAATATCGTGCGGATTTGAACAAGATTATCTGTCCCGTTGTCTGTTCAACGGAGTAGTGGAGCCACTGCTTTGTACTGCACGTAATCTACTTAATTTCCGACAGAAACGCTGTCTTATACGGATTTGAAAGCTAAATTTTTAGCAGTGCCAGATTTCTCCCAATATGGCGCATATATGCATTTTAAAAAACTGTGATTTGCAAAATAGATATAAAGTACATGGAAAATATCGTTAATATTCAGGAATGCTGAACTTTTTTAGTCAGTTAAAAAGATCGTGAGGCAAGAAAATAATTTTGACGACTTATATATATATATATATATATATATATATATATATATATAATGCGTTTCGTAAAATATTTTATTCAGATAGTAAGGTTTGAGAATCATGATTCAAAGCTTACAATCTCGTTATTCTAATATTATTTAAAACATAATAGGAATCAATAGTATACGAACTTCTCTTAGAGATTAAATACAAACCATTCTGTCTTTGGCAATTTTATGTATTTTTTCACTATTTCTCATTCATAACATATTTTTAAGTTAAGTTTACATTTTATGCATTTTTTCAACTGATATACCATATACTATGAAATAACTAAGTTTAGAGAGGATGGTGTTCATTTCGATGCTTTCATAGTTTATTTATATGCCACTTCTTTTTTATTTGCTGATGCTTTCTTTCTGTGCAAGTTTTATTTTTTTTTTAGAACTAATTTTCTCAAGTAAGGTAATCAGGCTGATACCGACTTTTTTTCATAAATCTCATTATGAAATTAGCTGAAATACATTTACATTAAACAGCTCGTTTATAAGTGTTATCTTACTATTTTGTATATATTACGACTGTACGCTAAATCATGACGATATAATCGCGTCATACAAAAATAAAGTATAAAAAAATGAATGCTTGATGTGTATTAATATACCACATTTGATATAATATTTCCTAAAAATGTTATACTGTACAGAATATAAAATTATTATTATTTATTAACTAAATTGTAAAATAATTTGTGAGTATTTTTAAACTACTTATGTGTTAATAAATATCAATATAATTTATCTGAAATTACACGTATGTTTCTGAACAAAAATATTTCTTCTCTAGCCTAATTACTTTCACATTTCTTAATTTCTCGAATTATTTAAAGAATCTTAATTTCCTGAATTATTCTAAGAACATTATAATAACCAAGTATTAATTTAATTTTATTGAAATTTGAAATTAATATCTAATAAAAAATAAATGTAAAAGTTCCCACAATCTTTTGCCAAATATACTTACGAAATTATAGTTTTTGTTACTTCAATTTCAATCGGAACTGCAAATACCTGCTTCTTGAATGTTTTGATGTAACTATAATAAATGTATTGTGATAAAAATATTGACTACATATATGTACAGCTTAAAAAGTATAGTAAAAGGCCTTAAAAAATTAATACAGTTAATAGTTCACTCTTGGAAAATTTTAAGGGTTAGATATTTTAACTTTTAATTATACCATTGAGCGGTAAAAGTATTCAATTTAAAATTTTGAAATCGCTTAAGCCTCTGAGTGTGGAAAGAATATAGAATTCTATTACCTAATCTATATTGTTGCTTCAACAATATTCACATTAGTTTTTTTCATCCAAGACCAGTCTTCAAACGCTTCCATTATAGAATCCTCTTAAGGAAGCGTTTATTTAGTTCTTATATGTAACGCAAAATAAAGAAATTATGCTCTTTTTGAAATCTTGTAACTTTAAGAGGATTAAATCAACCTTAGGTAATTTTTTTAATTGAAAAAAATTAAAAATATTCAAACTAATTCAAAAATTAGAAAGATTTGAATTAAAAAAAGAATATTCTAATGAAGTAATAAATATTTAAATTCCTAAGTTAGTATCTTTTTCTAGATTCGAAAAGTTTTCGATTATATTGCTTGATTTTTATTTTTACATTTATCAATGTGAAGAAATGAAATGAAATACTGACTTTGTGGATTCTTTTATATACCTTTAAAAAGTACATGCATTCTAGTTAATGGTACTGAATTTGGTGTTGAATGAGATTAGAACTGAATGCTATACGAAGACGCTATAAATACAGTTCTCGCTATTGATTGATAGTTAATCTTGGTTTTCTTATGCAACCAGTCTACATGTTTATCTAAACATGTTTAAATAGTTAGTGTGTTTTTATAATATTGCATAAGAGACTGTTAGCAGCCCATAGTTCAAATACCTTAAAGATGATTTTAAATTCATCCACAAAATGCATTTATTTTATTTTCTGAATTAATTTAGATTTTTGTTCCCATAATTTCTGCGCATGAATCTTTTTTTTCTTTCATTTAAAAGATTTTGGTTCTATGTCTCTTTCTAATCGCTACTGTTTAGAATTACGAATGATCCATAGTATATTTTTGTACAATATAAATATATAAATTAACAAAACATAGCAAAAAAATACTTTATAATGATATAATACGAGATACCACTTAGATAATTTAGAAGTAATAAAAGTGATAATCATATCATTTTCGTGATATTCTTACTTACAATATTTCCTTACATTCATTTATGTTACAGTAATTATTTTTGGCGACATCAATATCCGATTTGATGATCAGTGTAACAGCAAAATAAGTTACTGATATTGGTCTTAAATTCAGGCATGTTCTAACATGTTAAAATATGTAATCCGATCATTTTATGACAATCAAACAATGATCTGCAAGATGGTACCTAGAACAATGATTTTATTTTAAAGAATCGTATTTGAAGCATTTTTTATTTTTATAAAATTATTTTATTAATGCTTATATATTTTATAAAAAATAATTTACAAAGGTTTTTTAAATATTTTTCATGGCAAAAAAATAAACTTTTAGAAAAATAAAATGCTGAAAACAATTATATAGGATTTGAGTTTTTTAATCCTCAAGTTGTAAACCCTTGCTAAATTTTTTCCAATATTCTAGCGAAGTTAAAGTAAAAAATTTTGCTAAGCTTTTTCTTCTCATATTTGAGAAGTAACGAAATATTCATTCTCAAAAGAAAAACTATTTTTTTACATAAGAATATTATCCTAACGAGAAAAACTTAAAAATGAAATCCTAAGTCTCAAAACAAAATAATTAGCCCAATTCTTTTGTGTAATGTAATGTTTGTTTCACAAATTCAGTTTCTCGAATTCAAGATTTATTTCCCTAACAATGTGTTTGAGCAAAGCCTACGAAAAGATTCAGACAGAATAGAAATTTTTTTAACTTTTAGAAACAAATAATTAAAAAAAAATTTTTTTTAAATAATTTTGAAAAATTTAAACATTATTATATATGCAATATTACATAATGAGAATGCTATTTATTGAGTAAATAAAAATAATTAATCTAAAAAAGAGTAACATTTTATCAAGAGGTCTTAGAATATATATAATATATAAGCAGTCTCTATATGAATTTAATATAAGTATAATATTTTATATATATATATATATATATATATATATATATATATATATATACCTTTGTGTATGTATGCTTGTATTATTTGGAATTCTGAAGCTCCATAATTAACACTGCAATATTAAAATCAGTGTTAAAATTTTTATTTAATAGATTTATATGAATTTAATTTATACCTTATGCTAACGTTATTCATTATCAATTTTCCCAAACGTTAAATCATTGATTTGCAGTTCCACTTGTAAAAGTATTTAGATGAGTTAACTAGGTAGCACATTATCCAAAAAGTCGTTAATATCTATAAACTGACTCTTTCAAAAATTGCAAAACGTAATTTTTCACATGATACATTGCTTTATTAAATACACTACTGGCAATTAAAATTACTACACCAGGAAGAAATGCAGATAACAAAATGATATTTATTGGACAAATATATTGTACTAGAAATAACAAGTGATTAAATTTTCAAAAAATTCGGCTGAATAGATCCTGAGAAATCAGTACCCAGAACAACCACCTCTGGCAGTAATAACAGCAGTTATACGCCTGGGCGTTGAGTCAAACAGAGATTGGATTGCATGTACAGGTAAAGATGCCCATGCAGCTTCAACACGATGCCACAGTTTATCAACCGTAGTGACTGGCGTTTGGTGACGATCCAGTCGCTCGGCAACCATTGACCAGACGTTTTCTATTTGTGAAAGATCTGGAGAACGTGCTGGCCAGGGCAACAGCCGAACATGTTCCGTATCAAGGAAGGTCCGTACAATACCGGCAACATGCCGTCGGTCATTATCCTGTTGAAACGTAGGGTTTCACAGGGCTCGAATAAAGGGTAGAGCCACGGGTCGTAATACACCAGAAATGTAACGTGCACTGTTCAAAGCACCGTCAATGCGAACAAGAGGTGACCGAGACGTGTATCCAATGGCACCCCATACCATCACGCCAGGTGATGGGCCAGTATGACGATGACGAATGCACGCTGCCAGTGTGCGTTCACCACGATGCCGCCAAACACGGATGTGACCATCATGATGTTGTACACAGAATCTGGATTCATCTGAAAAGATGACGTCTCGCCATTCGTGCGCCCAGGTTCGTTGTTGATCACACCATTGAAGGCGCTCTTGTCTATGACGCAGCGTAAAGGGAAGCCGCAGCCATGGTCTCCGAGCTGAGAGTCCATGCTGCTGCAAACGTCGTCGAACTGTTCGTGCATACACTTGTTGTCTTCCGAACGACCCCGTTTCTTGATTCACGGCTTGTGACGTGGTTGCACGGTCCATTACGGCCATGCGGATAATATGCCTGTCTTCTCGGCTGCTAGTGATAGGTGGCCGTTGAGATCCCGCATGGCGTTCCGTATTACCGTCCTGAACCCAACGATTCCATATTCTACTAACAGTCATTGGATCTCGACCGACGCGAGCAGCAATACTGCGATAAGATAAACCGCAATCCCGGTACGCTACAATTCGACCTTTATCAAAGTCAGAAACGTGATGGTACGCATTTCTCTTTCTTACACGAGGCATCACAACAACTTTTCACCAGGCAACAACGTTCAAATGCAATTTGTGTATGAGGAACCGGCTGAACTATTTCCTCATTTAAACACAATATAGGTGTCGCTAATGGCGCCTGCTTTGTCTGAATGCGCTGAAAAGCTAATCATTTGCATATCACAGCACCTTCTTCCTTTCGTATAAACTTCACGTCTGTAGCATGTCGCCTTCTTGGTGTAGCAATTTTAATGGCCAGTAGTGTATATTTAGTATATATGATTATCTATATTCCACATTAAACCAAGAAAAATATGGATGTATTAAGAAGATACGGTGGACATTTCGACTGATCTGGTAAATTCCCAATCACAACTTTAACCAATGCCCATACAGAAAAAAACAAAGCATTCCTCCTCGTACTATTACAAAATAACTTGATAAATATGAGGCCCTATGTTCAAAGGATGATGCCCTTTTTTTAGATAATGGCAAACCATTTCATTCTGTTTGTTAGAGCTTAGTGCATTGTTTAGAAAGTGAAACATATTTTAAATTTTTTGAATCTGCAATATTATTATGTTGTTGATGCACCAGCATGCTTCCCTGTACCTAGTCCTGAATTGGGCTCGACTAGTTAGATGGAAGCAGCCGGGTGAGACTCTTTGTAATTTAGAAGCAGAAAAAACTCGAATACTTGACCTGACATCCTCAGAGGTATCACTTCAATTGGAGGACATTGCGATCATAGCATATTTAACGTATCCCAGCCGCCGTAAACACGACGGATGATCGGTTAAGCCGAAATTCAAACTCACTATTTTCTTGTAACGAGAAGAGCATCGAAACTAACCAGGCCACCATGGCCTTTAATAATGTTATGTGAGTTTTATGAGGAAGTTTTATGGATATAATGAGCTATATCTATTCATATTATTTGAACAAAATGTAGAAAACCCCCAAACACATTCAATCCAATGAATATTGATGAAGAAACTAAACTTCTATTTGTCACCTTTCAAGATAAGCTTGTAAATTTTCATCGGAAATCATATGAATAAGCACCAGATTTTTTTTAAAAGAACATTATTCACGCCTTGTCATTAGACTGAAATATCATGAGCTAGAATGCAATGTTTCTTTATAAGACAAAAAGGATAACATTTTTCATCGCTATATGTTACATTGCAATAACCAATTTTAACATTTGATTTATAACAATATAAACATTGACAACTTTAAATATTGTATAAATAATTTATAAATCACAGATCGTAATAAATCCATTCAGAATAAACTAAACTAAATTCAATAGCATAACATCCACCATGGCGCCAAGTTCTACAGTGCTCATATGGGTTTTCTTGACAAAGGACTGTGAGGTGCGATCCATATGCCTCTGTTATGTGGTCAGCCAAACCCGAAACTCTTGGTGTTTCGGGTTTGATTCCAATCACGCTTGATGATCAGTATTCAGAAAATTTAATTTTTCTCTATCCATTGTAATTGTGTATCTCAATCTCATTTCTATGGGTTGCGGGATGCTAAAAATCATAGTTATTGAATAGTGATTGCTACTTTTAATATTTTAATGTTAGTTTCAGAAGATGTGATTTCAGTTAACTTAATTGGGTATAAATCCATTATACACGTTCTTGTTTTATAATAGCCATAGCCTTTCATATTCTTTATTCGTGCCCCTGATTATTATTTTCTTTTCTAATCATTAACTGAATTATTTTAAATGTTCTTGGCATGGTTTTTAACACTTCCCTTTCATATAACTTCCATGTAAATTTATGCCCTTCATTATCCTTTTTAATTTTTATTATAGTTTAAACTATTATACTTATTTCAATATAAAATTATTCTTTTGCAAATATTTCTTGCATTTGCTTCAAATAACATCTTTATAAGTTTAAAGCAGCCATTGAAAATTAAAATAGTTGAATTTTGTGGTCTTAGATTTCATATACAAATATTTCAATTTTTACTGATTAAAATCATTAATTATTTTGCTTACATGGTTGTTTTTCTTTGAAATTGCATAATGTTTCATAAAAATAATTGTATTTAAATCTTTTTTTCTTGTTTCATAATATTAACGGGAATATTCGATAATTTTTTCAAATAAAGATTTGATAATATAACCGATAATAGATTTGATATATTCGTAGAAACTTATATCTATAAATTACATTTATATTTCGAAGTATTATATTTTAGAAATGTTTATCAATTGTTATTATTCTGTAGTTTCATATATCTCTTTAGAATGCGGCGCCCATTGGAATCTGGATTGTCCATTTAAAACTCCCTATTCTTTGTTTATCTTTCACAAGGAAGAACACTATTGCTTAAACATCGTTTGCTGAGCTAAAATTTGAGCTGAAACGCAGACGATTTTAATGAAACTGACGCTTCCGTGCCAACCGTCTCGCTCTAGGAAAATCCATTAGGAGTCATGAGGAATTAGAATACAGCAAAGTCACGGAAACATCACCGCAAATTCTAAAAAGCAATTACTGAAATTGCTTCAGAGTTGGAAATTCTTCATTTGTTGTGCTTTTTTTTCCCCACCAATCTTCTCTCTCTAAAAGTTCCCAGAACAAAATCATGAATATGCACTCTGGTGGACAGTGTTGCATGCATGTCGAAATATAAACCATAAATCAACTTCTTTATTATGGAACAAATGTAAGGTGCATTCCATGGAAAGTGTCTGTGTTTAAGATGTTTGAACCTAATTTGAATAATGGAAAAATATTTAGCCTGATTAAAGTGGAGATACCATTTGAAACATTTTAGTGTCCTTGTGAAATAATCAAAGAAAATCTGGATTTATCAATTTGCATAACAGTAGTTTAGGTTGCTTCTAATGAGTTGATTTACTTGCATTGATTAAAATTCTTCATTTCTTTTAATCTTCTTACTATGAAATTAAAAGCATAAAAAATTGAATAACGTGTGAAACGCAATTTTAGAATATTTAGTAATCATAAAAAGAATGTACGAGCATATTTCACGATCACAAGACAGAATTCAAATTTCATATTTGAAATAACCACAAAGAATAAGAGTTGCAATTTACCAGTTTTTTATTTTATTCCCTGTACTTAAGTTTTGATTTTATAATATTGCAATCGTTATTTGTTAAAAGGCTTAGTTCGTTAAACATATGCACTCATGTCCATAAATTAAGCCCAATTCTGAATCACTGAAATTGTAAGTGAAAATCTTACATGAAATATTATCAGATAATACTCTAAAGTAAAAATCTTACCTGAAAGATTATTATCAGACAATACTTTTAATAACATGCTTATTATGCAAGTTATAGAAAGACGCCAGATAGTTCTGGCAATATGTTCCAGCGAAGAAAGAATGAGAAATGTGTGTAAGGAATGATGTCAGAGATACAGTGTAGTCCCAAAATTGCTGTAAGTTGCATAGTGACGTAATCGAATAGTTTTGATACAAAAGACATATGTAGATGATTTTATACATATTAAAATCAATGATTGGAATGTAAGTATAAAGATTACAGTGTCTGACACATTACGCGTCATACAAAGGTCCTCTCTAGATTTTCTTAAAAGTTCCAAGAAAAATAGAAGCGCGTTAGCAGACAATATAGCCCAGGTTATTCCTGAATTGCAACGCTGAGAGATGACCATTGTTTCCTAATGGTTTTCAAATTATGCGAGCGTAACATGGCGTCAGCTCTGTACCAGTATCCATCTTCAGTTAGGAGTATCAGTTTCGAAAGGAACTTTGTTCAGATGATTGGCACAACTTGCCTTGTATATTTGTAGGCTTTCAGATGTATATTGCTTAATACAACTCACTGTCGTAGGCATTTGACCCTGGAGTAGAGAACATGTAATCTGGACATCAACACCATCATCCAGTGTGATGTTTTTCCAGCAAGTCTAGGTTAAGCTTATAATCTGAATCACGTCAAAACTTTATATGTAGAATGCCAAAATTCTTTTACTACTTAAAAATACACTTGAGCAGCACCGTTATGATGGTGAAAGAATGTCCATATGGATTGGAATTGATTTATGTTACAGAACAAATATGCATGTTTGAATCGGAATCATAGCAAACCAAATTTATAGGAACACCATACTAGAAAAACATATGCTTTTACTTAGCGGTGCCTTTATTCATAATTTGTGTTTCTTAATGACAATGCCATTCTCGATATCTTGCATGCTTTGAATTGCTTATGTTCTCATTTTATTTTAAACTCGATAGGATATATGTAGGAGATGCTTGGCTGGAGATTTGCAATCCATCAAACACCACCTGTATGCTCCAGATCTGTAGAGTGAATTGTTTGCTGAGTCGTGTAATAGATAAGTTTGATAACTGATATCTATTTGCATAGATATAATAGGTGTGTTGGAACTCATGAAAAACATACACTTTATTAATAGCTATACTAACATTTGTAGTATAAAAATTGTGCAAAGAAAATGGTTTTTGCAAAATTATTTGAAAAATTCTCATGCATATACTTGATGTTTCAAAGGTTTTGTCATTTCCTAATTCTTTTGTTTAATTGAAATGAATTTCTGTTATTCTACTTTTGGACAATACAGAGAATAGTATCACCGACAAACTTCCTGCACCTAGAGCCGAGTTGAACTCTATGAGTTAAATGGAAGCTGCTGGGTGAGAGTCTTCAAAATTTAGAAGCCCCGAAGAAGTGCCCCAAGATTTGACTTGTCACAACTGAAAAGTATCTTTTCTCTTGGAGCACGTTGCAACTAAGACCCGTTTAATGTATCCCAGTCACTTTTAGCAAACATGACGGATATTCAGTTAAGTCGGGATTCAAACTCACTACCTTACAATAATGAGAACGACACCCTAGACAACCAGGTCACAGCAGCCTCAATGCTCAAACGTGCTTATTTAATTTTTCTGGATAATCTGAAAATTCGAATTAGATTTTTATCATATGCAGTAAAACTGCAACTTGCGTCAACAACAGCCTTCGTATTTATCGGTTAATTTATAAAATTCTTTCATTAGATCAATTGATTTCAATAGAACTTTTAATCAAAGTAAACGTGGAAATGATCCTGCGGATTGAGACTTTTAAAAGTTTCCATAATGATGATGAATTTGAAATCTTTATTGTGCTTACATTTTAAAATTTAAATGTATATAAATATACGTTTTTTTCCTCGCACCAAATTGCGCAAAGTCTGATTGATAATATTGCAAAGCAATTGAGTATCCACCGCGTTTCAGC
This sequence comes from Latrodectus geometricus, assembly GCA_026290005.1. Lineage (NCBI taxonomy): Eukaryota > Metazoa > Arthropoda > Arachnida > Araneae > Theridiidae > Latrodectus > Latrodectus geometricus. Next base: position 402,172 of record JAPDSC010163837.1, read on the forward strand.
TTTCAGAAGAGCATTTTAGATAATCCGCCATATTCATGTGTAGTGAAGAAGAAAACTCCCGACGAACCATTTTGAAAGATGTGCATGTGGAACTCTCAGAAGAAATCCTCATTATAAAATGATGACTAGTATGAAACCCTAAATATAAATTCTGATGTGATGGTGTGTGCATATCTTGATATGGTGATCTGTACATACATAGCTATAGTTTACCCAATTTATTATTTAATATATTTCAAAATTGGAATAAAGATGAAAATTTCATTGAGTGTTGTCAATGCGTATGTTAGTAAAATCTAAATATTAAAATTTTGAATATTTCTAATATTTTTTATATTGATTAATAAAGAAAATATGGGAATATGAATGCAGCAAATGCAATATAAGCTGTTTTATCATTTTTCTTTATAGAAATATTTCGAAAGTCTTTGAAGTTGTCATCAAACAAAATATTTGAAAGGGTTAATATAATTGAAAGGGGAAATATTTGAAAAGGTTAGAGAAAAAATCGAGACCGTTAAAAAAAAATATTTACCTTTTTCCTGTGAACAAAAATTCAAGATTCAGAGAAAAATGTCTCTAAGTTTGGTGAATAGGGCATTTTTGCTGAAAAAGCGGAAAAAGAAATCTATTTTCAAGGCAAATAGAAAAATTTAAGTTATGAAAAAGGAATAATATTTTATAAGAAAGAAAGGGTTACCAGAGTAAAATGTTTTTCACTGTTGTGGGAGCTGTGTAATAAGATGAAATTGATGAAAATATATAATTAAGATAAATATTCTTATAAAATATGATAGAATATTTATATTATTTATATATTTCGGGAATGCTGTTTTTGCAAGAAATCATAATCAGTCGAAAGAAGCAAATAAAAATTGAAGAAAAATTATTTGCATTTAAATTTATTAAAATAACTATAAAGTTAAGTTAAAAAAATCAATGAATTAAAATGGATTATTTAAAAATTAAATGTTGAGTGGTGTTGACTTAAAACATTTTTAAAATTGAAAACAAAAATTTACGAATTGACAAAATGTAAATGATATAAAAGAACAGAAAAATCAACAATCAAAGATTATATAATACTACATCGAATAGCACATAACAAATACTTATTTCTTTCGTCCCAACAAAAAGCACATTGCTTTTAAAATACGCAAAAGCGTATTTTACTATTACTATTTTACTATTAGCGCAAAAGTGTATTTGACTTGTGCTAATATATTTTAAGTATAGCTATTAGCACTTGAACTGATTTAATTTAATGATTTTTTTCCTATAATCTCCTAATGTTCCTTCAATTGGGTAATAATCTTCAAACAATTCTCAAATTTTGTCAGCGTTTCGTTTTCCTAAATTCTATAAAAAAATAATAAAAAAAAAACATGGCCTCAACCTAATTATACCTACCTGATTTTTTTTTGATTGAAATGTTTTGAAAAAGCCAACACCACTAAGTTTTTCTTGAATTATTTACAAGCAAAATAATTTTAAATTATACTTGGTTCCTTTATATTTCATCTGACTCACACTGTGCATTAAACAGAAAAGTAATTGGATTTTGGACAATTCTAATATTACTTGCTGTTTAAGAAATACTAAGCTTATACTTCTAAAATTGAAAATATAATAAGAGTTTACTTTTGTATTATTAAGTTTATTTACATTTATTTCAATTTGAGTATATTATCTTAATTTATTTTATTTTCTTAAGCATTACAATGCATAAATTCCCTGAGTAAATACTTTATATTACATGCCCCATGGGTATTTTTTTAGCCTAATAACATTTGAATTAAATTATCTTCTGAACAGAGTTTGTAAACGTTGTTATTGCAATTTATTGAAAAAAAAAAAAAAAAAAAAAAAAAACGTTGCGTTCCATAACAATACTTGGCGTAAATCTTGTTTTTTTTTACTCTAAATGAGCGATCAAATAAATGATTATAAATGGTATTTCAAGGATGAGAAAAAACAGGTTATTTGCTGTCAAGTTTGTTAATATAGAGGTACATTAATTCAATCCTTATTAAAAATTTCCTTATGGGAAGATTAAATATTAGCCAATTCGCTTGGTTACTCCTAATATATTTACTCATTTCATATTGATAAATCACATTTCTATCATTGTCTAGATTCCTATCAATCATTAAGCCAAAAACAGTCCTAAGAACTCTTGTTTACGTGTTTTGAGAATATGTAAACGAAACATGCTGAGCAAATATATACTTTATATACATGTGTTGTGCCGGGAGAATTGTGGTGAAATATTAATTCCACATGTTTGGCAATAAAGTATCATTAAAAACTTGTATTTACTTACAATTGTTTTAAATCTAGAAAGCGCAATTTTCTTTATAGTATTTAATTCTTATATTCAGTTTCTATATTCAAATTAATTCAATCATTATATTCAAATTTTTTAAATCATACCACACACACATTTTCCCTTCAAATCATAAATATAATGTTTTAAGCAGATTTATTAAGAAATGTAAATTTTAAACAATGTATATTGCTGTTATTATATAATGCCCAGCTCTTTGGATTTCCCTTTTTCAACACTGCCAGGGGTGGAAGTGATAACACATTATATGGTGGTCATGCCCCTGAAAGTAGTTCTTTTTAATTAAGAATTAGAAAATTATAAGAAAAACACCCTCAGACTTGCCCTGATACCTCATTTCACACGGAGGACAATGTGACAACGATATATTTTACGTTCTCCAGCCTCCATTAGCTCACACAATGGATCTTCGTTTGGAGTGGGATTTGACCTCTATGCTTTTCAGTAAGGAGAGCGAAAGCCCTAATCAATCAGTCCACCACGGCCTCCTCTAAATAATACATAAGAACATCCAGTCGAGGGCCGTGGTGGCCTGGTTTGTTAGGGCGTCGTTCTCGTTACCAAAAGGTAGTGAGTTCGAATCCCGGCTAACCGAAGATCCGTCGTGTTCACTAATGGCGACTGAAGCACGTAAAATATGTCGGGTCGCAATGACATCCATGTTCCCATTCCAAATTAATACCTCTGGGGGTGGTTGGAGCCAGGCATTGGGTCTTCACTAGTTTCAATCTCTAAATTGGAAGATTCAGATGGTGCTGCCATCTCTGAGCCAAAAGTCGCACTTCCACCTTCGTATGAGGGGGCTCTATTGAAGAACGGAAGATGCTCTTTCATTCGCCTAGTCTCTGACGGGCGGGCTTGGAGTTGCCAAGTGTCATCAAAAACAACAACAACATCCAGTCAGCAAATTGAATTTATTATTTTGCTTTATTTGTGTAAATGCAAGTGTGTGTAGTTTGTAAATAAAAAACTAGTGTAAACTTTAAACTTTCAAATAATGGAAATTATAATTTAAAAAGTATTAAAAATTTGAATGCAGTTGAATGTAATTTCATAAGATATATGTATCAATATCTCTAAACACACACTTACATATCTGTTAGAAAAGTAAAAAAAAATACAATGATATCAGATATAATTTTATAAATTCATGATTTATATATCATTTTTAGAGATTACATACCAAAATGTTGTGCAACACTGTTACAGAATTTTAACTATTATTCGAATATTAAAACTATTTTTTCAAATTTCTTATCTAGTAAGAAATTTATTTTGAAAAATAAAAGAAAATTTATGGTTTCATAAAAAAAATAATAAATTTATCATGATGAAACAACAAATGATTAAATGAGTTTTTTAAGTTAAACCAAATTGTAATATCTTTTTTTTGTTTCTGTTTATCAAAGGAAAACATATAAAAAATAAAAAAAAAACTATGAAATATAAAATATAAAAAAACTCATCAATTTTATCTGTTCCTTGAAAATGAATAAACGTATTTCTCAACCTCTGTATTCTGTAAAGTAATTAATGCCCATACAATAGCCGAATTGGAATTTTGAGAATAAATGTTCCATTAAGACCGACTTGAGAGAAATGCGTCGAACAATTAAGATACCATACTTCAATTAATTAACTAGTGGGCGGAATTTTCCTCCCTTGTAGAAGATCAAATGCTATAGAGTTTTATTTAATTGGATTTGTATTTTGAAGCGCATCATATTTCAAAGGTTCTAAATTGCTTTGGGCAGAAATTTTCCTGAAATTCCTTTAATGGAGAAAAATATTGCGTCGAATAAATTTAATCCTTTGTTCTTGCTCAAGTGAATTTCCCAGAATTTCATGGACTTCGTTATGTTTACTTCCTCAAATGATTATTTATTAATATTTACGATGAGGACTAGTGAGTGTGATTAATTTTCCTGCAACTGACTTACACAAAATGAAAACATTTAAAAACATGAATTTTAAAAATGCAGAAAAAAATTTTATAATATGCGATCATATTGATGTTTAATTAATGGTTGTTTTTTAATAACTCACTATAACTAAGAAACTACAATTATTACAAATAAATCTTTACATTCAATGTAAGAAATTTATAAATATAATATAATTTAATATAAAGATCATTAATTTTGATTAAAAATATTGTAAGTTAAATCCTAAATTTACTGTCATAGGACAACCAGCTCAACAAGTATTTCAGATTTTTATAGTGTAATATAGTGATTGAACTAATCAATATGTTATGAAAATTGTGCTGGTTTATAACAAATCTTTAAAAGTAATATTATGGTTAAATATATTTAAAAAAAATTAGCTATTTTTCTGTTAAAAATTCGTATAAGCTCTTCCAATTGGATTAAAAAACAATTGCAGGTTGCTGCAAAATATTTTAACATCCAATATGGAATACCATGTTCATGAGTTGTTAGGAAGAAAACCTCGAAAACTTCTAAGTACTTACGCAAAGAAAAGTGCATGAAAGGAGCAAAAGCGTCATGAAGCAAAATTCAACACTGGTTGGCATTTCGCCTAGTTTTTGAAAAGTGCGGTCGTATCGAAGCTTAAGCTCCCATTGAACCCTAGTCGAACCGTTGCCGTGAGAGCAGAAATATTCTGAAATTGGTAATGAAAAATAGCTAGAAACATTTTAAATTACATTTAAACTCAAAACTATTCCAAATGTTATTTAAAATTAAGAATGTAAATACAAAAACTATCGTTTTAACAACAAAGTATTGCAAACTGTTTATATAATATACATTTACAATCAATTAATATTTTGAAAATAAAATATTCAATCACAGACAGCCAGAAATTCGGGTCACGTTATACAATCACAATCACTGTTTTTTTTATTATTATTTTTTTACATCCTTACTTTTTCTTATGTATCAACCCAGAGGGGCAGATATTCTAGCAACTTGCAAATACTAAGGCCATCAGAGGGCCAACTGGAAGAGCCATCCTCCTATTGTTAACATTATCTGAAATGATACCAGGGTCCTTTTTTAAAAAGTGCAGCATTATCCCTAATCTACGACAAAATTAATTTTTAAAGATACACTTCATCCTCTCTCATTATGCATTAACGCTTAGGCTGATTAATGTTGTTAGAGGTGGTTGTCCTGAGCAATAATTTCTCAAGATCAAATCATTCATCACAGGATAATATGCTTGTTTAAAATATGCTATTTTGTTATTTGCAACGTATTCCCAGTGTAATAATTTTTAATGGCTAGTAATGCATAATTTTATAAAATTTTAATCAGAAGTAATCTCACAATAAGTATTTTTAAAAATTTACAGTCATTTTTTGATAAACTATGATTCTATCTTATTATTCCAATAATATATTTATTCTATTTTACATTAAAACAGAATAGAATTTAATAGTTTAATGTTTAATTTATTTTAGTATTCTTTATTTAACTTATGTAAGTATGTTCATATTTAAAGTTTAAATTTTCTTTTTCTGGATAAAAGTTTTTAATTTTATGAAATCCTTTTATTAGCTGTCGTTTGATGTCGAAATGCAATCAGTATTCTTTTAATTTATAAAACCAAATCAATATTAACAGATTTGATTAATTGTGATTAATGATCAATTTTTCACTTAGTGATATTTTTGTTGTTAAGTAATTGGAAATTATAAATAAATGGACCAATGCAAAATAAGTAAATAAGTAGAATCAAAACAACTTTCAAAACAAAATTCACTTAGCAAATAATCTAATTATTTTCTTTGTTTTTAAAATATTAAAAAAGAAATTAAACATCTGATTTTAAATGGGAAGTCATTTTTAAAAAAATCCTTGCTAACAGGGCAAATTAAATCTAATCTTTAATTATATATAATTTGTAACAAATAAATACCATTCTATATCATAGGTTTTCTGTAAATGTGTTTTTTCTTCCTTTCTACGTATGCTACACAGAAAAACATACTTTAAGGAGAAAAATTGATTTTGTTTCTTTTTTGAATTAATCATTTGAAATGAAACTTATTTGATTCAAAGAATTTTTCTATTCCAATACAAAAAAAGCAATTTAAATATAAATACTGAATGTTTACCATGATTACCATAAAATAATAAACGAATGCATTATGTTTATTTAAGCTCAATATGTGTTTAAAAATTATTTAGAATTTTTTGAAAACTCAGAATAAAAATAATCTTTTTCTTGTTATATTCCATACGGACATTAAATCCCATATACATGAAATATACAAGATTTCAATAATGAAAAATATAATCACGAATTTAAATTTATAAAATATGCACCTATTATTTTTGATAAATCATCTCTGATTGTTCCAGTCTAAATATGACCGTTATTTTCGAATAATCAAAATCAGTTATTATGTTATATTGGAATTCCAGCACTAAATGTTTCAAAATCATGCAAAATATTTTGTCTGTGTATTTTTTCCCAACTTAGACAGTGATTACTAGAACGTCCAGGGGAGAAATGTGAAACAGACTCGTGTATTTGGTGTTTTTCTTGTAAATGATTACGTGTACACATCTCTGAGTGTTAATACTCCGAATGGAGGGCGTTGGTACACAAAACATAAAGGAGATTTCGGTCTTCTACGATTCTCTGAAAATATTGATAGTTATTTGACATTGGACAAAATGGAAATATTTATGATTTAGTGCTAATATTCTGATTTTGAATAGCTTGTATGATTCTTCTAGGCACAAATATTTACAGAATATAAAATTTTATTATTATTAATTCTCCCAATGGTCATTTTCACTGCATCGAGCTTTCAGCTAGCTTTTAAGACTCCAAATCATGAGATCGACTTCTCTCTCAACTTGAAAATTTGGAATAATTAAAGATTAATTTTTCTAAGGCCTAGGTAAGCATAGATCTTACATGTGTAAAAAGTAATTGTGTAATGACGAGATAAAATAATTTTCTTTACGTTAAAACTGGAAGAAAAAAAATCTAAACTTTCTTTTAGTTTTTAAGGTTTTCATTCGCTCATATAATAAATACTTGCTATACATATCTGTAAGACTATTATTAGTCAAAAAAATATTACTGAATCCCGCTAGTAAGAATTATAGTTTTCTAGTTTTGAGATACTTCAGAAATCATTTGGAACATACGAGGATCTACATAGAAAATTTTATATAAGCCACAACACTATGCACGGGGTTTTATTTTTAGTAATTTCGGGCTGAATTTATTTACTCCAATTTTGTTATGTACTCATACAAAATGATTTCTTAAACGTAATCTACTAATTATAACACTTTAATCAGATAAAATGTTTCTTCTTAGCTGATAATATATAGAATATTATAATTATACTAATTTTCCCTAGAGAACTTTATCTATAAAAGTTACAAGATTAAATTTTTTCTATTATTATGGACAATTTAGGACTTTTTATATATCATATAATATTTTTCGATTTTTAAAGTACAATTGATTTATATATTTTTTTAAAATTATATGTTTATTATTTTTGTTAGTGTTTCATTTTAAAATATGAGTTTAATTTCTCAAACTCTAATATTTTTCCAATTTAGAAAAATTTAGTATAAAATTTCGATTTCATGATAAATTTTTATATAAACTTTTTTTTAAAAAAATAATTTATAACTTTTACTAATGTGCTTTGTATTTAAAAAAAACATCCTCAAAAAACTGCTATTTCTTAAATTATTTTGCATGATACTTATATTAATGATTCAGAATTTTCTCTTTTGAAAATTAATAATGGTTAAATAATTTTTGTTGTACTCATATCCCTTTAACATATAGTTAAACTTGCCAAAAAGTTTTCAAGGACTGAAGGACCACTATACAAGAAAAAAACCTAGTGTCATAAGTGTTAAAAGTAATTTTCTGATACCTGTTCTTAAAGGCATTCTCCTATACATTATTTTTAAAATATGAAATATGTATTTCATATAGGTGTGGAAAACATTTATTATGTTATAAAGTTTTGGAACAATTCAGATAATTTCTCAATATTCATTATGATTGATTGAAAATGAAAATTCAATGTAACAACGTAATACTTGTTTCGAATTTTTATTTACTAAGCGAGTCTTGTGACTAAAAGCAAAATAAATCAGAAAGTCCCATAGATATTTCCTTTTGAATTTTATTAATTTGACAAAAAATTAACTTATACTGAATAACTTATGAAGAACTAAAGTGAAAAGTAATTTTTTATCTGAACAATTTTCCTAGGAGATTACTAATATACATCAAAAGAGATCACCGTAATAAAGTTGTAAGATTATCCTGTTTGAATTGAAAAGTCCCGGATTTAATTTCAGCCACTCAATTGTGAATAATGGAAGAGGGCTTGAGTTTTGGCATGAACATCTTTAGGGAGAAAGCTGATTGTATGTTTTCAGGATTTTCTATCATAAAAGAAGTGAATATAGCCCATAATCAAAGAAAAATAGTCGCAAATGGCAATATGAACTGAATGTGAAGAAGCCTTACAACAGTTTTAAGTAACCATTATCACCATATTTTTAGGTCATAGAAGATACTACATTTTTGAATTCAATATTTTTCTTTAATAAGTGTTTCAGCTACTTTTATAAAGTTTGAATTAAATCAAGTATTTTTCTTGATCAATTCTGAATGAATTGAATATTTTCTTTTTCAGTGTAATGCTATGAACTTTTGTTATTCTTTCTAAATGTCCAAATTAAATAAATTAAAAGTCAAATCTAACAATATATTTGGGCTTTTAGGGACTTGTATGAGCTTCTAGCAAATTATTAATTAATATTCATTAAATTATACATTTTTACATACGTAAACCAACTCTTGTATGTTAAATTTAATCTATCAAAATATTGCAATGTTTGATATTTATGAAAGCTATTATTTTTCACGAAGGCATTTATAATTTAGAAGGTTATTATGACTACTTCGCATTAAATAAATAAAAGAAAGATAATGAAATTATTTGGTCTTCTTTCAACAGAATGATATCAAGGGAAAATTATAATATCAATATCGTTGAAAAATATTTAACTATCTTGAATTAATCTCCGACTTTGGTTTAGAAGATATCGCTATCTACTATAATAAGAAAAGACTTCAACCGAGAAACAGGGAAATATAACGTTTTGCATGTATTCACTAAATGAAACTATTGCTTTTATATTTTAAATTGTATTAAATTATTTGCTTAAAGTAAAAATATCGGAAAAAATCCCGTGATCCAGCTACATAAGTTGGATCAATTTTTAATATATATATATTTCTATAGAATCAAAAATTCTATGCATGATCTATATGCGCATCTGTTCTGTATGTTATTTTGTATTTTGAGATGAAAAATATTTATTTCCAGTTGCTAAGATAATAGAAAAATACCTTCTGTTGTACTGAATTGAAGGTATTCTGAAGTTTATCCATATATATTTGGTATTATGCAAATTACAAATCAATATTCTATCATTTCATCAATGTATAGTATACATGGATAAGCTTCAAAATAAATTTAATTGTCGAAATTGAATTATGTAAAGGAGATTTATAACAGCTTTTCTATAGCAATATTTTTTATTGTAATACAATTAATTATTTGTATATAAATACAGTTAATTTGTATTTATATATCCAAATATTCCCTAAAACATTTCAATAAATAATGAATTAAATAGTATATAGGTAGATATTACATATTATAACTGACATATTTATATGCTTAAAATTGCTATACATAACTATGATATATCTTTTCGGCCATGGGAAAGAAATACAACAGCACATTTTCAGATATATGTGATTCAAATTCATTTAAAATAAATTTATTGATATTTTCGTTAAACATTTAAAACTGAATGCTAAATGATGATGCATAAAATTTTCTTAAATATTTGCCAAACGTATTGCTAAATGTAATTAGAAAATAAACCAAAAAAATATTATTTTTCAAAATATTAACGTTAGAATAATGTAGAAAAACCTGCAGATATAGATCTGCACCGATCTGCACATATTTTGGTAACAGAAACTATTTAATGAGATTTTACTTAATAAAAATTTTTCATTAATATACATGTATACTGAAGAAACATAATGAGTTCATTCTAAATTTGAAGCATAACAGATCGCTTTTACTGAGAACTTCTGCACGTGCTGCTAATGGAGTAAGGAACGCGGTTTGCAGACAATATTCATGCATTATCGGAGGCCATTGTCTTGGCGAATATTTTGCTTCGTTTTATTCTAGCTCATGGCAAGTTTTTCTGACTGGAAAATATTCAAGTGGAAGCACTAAAAAGAATTTAACAGCTGGTGCTTTGGAAAAAGCTTCTTCAAGATAGAGGACGACTTAAAGAGGCAGATCTATATTTGTAAGGGCCGTGACGTCAGATAGTTTGGAAGGCTGTTCGAAAAGAGCGAGAAGATCGAGTTTAAATGTTTTTTCTACACATTGTGAGAGACGAGAAAGACCAAGAGTTTCTGTTAGTTGCCAGCCTTTCATAATACGTCAGTTTTTACCTGGCATTTTTTTCTGTTACTATATTTTTTTTTCGAATTCGAAACTGAGTATGATTTGGGAAGGTGGAAAATTATGTCATTAAAATTTAAAACACTTTATGTCTGTTGCTTTCAAGGTCGAGTTTTCTTGGATCATTAACTGTAAAAAGTTTTATTTAACAGTAACTGTTCTTCAAACTAGAAATACAGACTTCTCGTTTACTCATAATGCCATACGTGTAAAAAATGATATATTTTAATTACTAATACCATTGTTCAGTCCACGAAAATCGAACTTCTTCTGGTAAGTTATGATTTTAATATTTTTAGTTTTATATACTAAATTTTTTGATTTAGATAGGTCACTGTTAAAATATACTTTCAAAATAAATATTAATATTTTTCTTAAATTAATTATTTTTTAGTATATAGTATTTTGAATATATATTTTGTAGACATTCTTAACATTTTACAGTTGAATTTAAAAGATTTACAATAAATTATTTTCTTAACCTACTTTTATTAAATTAATATTAATATCAAATAAAAAGGCAATATGCTAGTGACTTATAATTTTGACAAAGTAGTCTGATAAATTAATTGATAAATTGATAAATTAATTTCGAAATAGTTAATTTTTGCTTTTGAAAGAACTGTTTAATAAAATTTCTTATTACTTATATAATAGAGATCAGTGACCTCTTTAATTGATGTAAACTCCTGTCAAGAGTAATAATATGCTTTATATTATGAAAATAAAACAATTTTATATCATAAACATGTTATTTAAAGCAATTGCATATGGTAGGCATTAGATCATAAATAGATTATGAAAGAGTTATTTATATTTTACAGTCATATATAACAGCTGATTTATTCTTTATCACTTCTATTTTCATTCTCATATTTCAAAATAATTTTAAACTTTGTTAAATAATTTTAATTTTAAATAATTTTTTTTATCACAGGAACATTTTCCAAAGCTTTTCATTTTATGCATTAATATTCAACATATTTTTGCGAGTTGAAGTAAAATACTAAAACATATAAATAAACTATCTTAAAATATAAAACTTAAAATGTGTGAAAATGCGTGTGTGAAGGAAATAGAAGGAGTTTGATTTGTTTTAGAATTAAATATTAATGGTAAAATTAATAGTTCTTTTTTGTATTAATTGTTATAAAATTTTTTATTATCTACATAAATTTTATCTTTGAATCATTTTTAGAAAAATATTCTTATATATTAAAGCTTACTTGCTTTGTTTTGTATCTAAATACTGATATAACAATGAGGTTAGATGAGGAACATTTGAAATGATATCGGTTCTTGTAGCTTTTACAGCATGAGAAAAATTTTGAGTTGAGCCAAATTTAAATGTAATGACTTTATTATTATGAATCAAACAAGGTTTTCTGTTTCAAATATTTCAATTTAATTAATAGATTTATATGAAATTATTTAAATTATTTCCATCAATATTAAAGAGTACAATAAATACCCTTCTAGCCAACGAAATGCACTTGCAGTGGTGAAACACCATTGCCTTCATATTTTCCAGATCTTTTATCCTTGTAATGAAATGCTCTGAAAAATTGTAATAGCTCGTTGTTTCATCAAAGCAACTGTAAACTACGCATGAACATTCCTTATTTATAACGTGTGTTAAAGAATTTATTTATAGAGAGAGACATTTCAAGAGTCAAATTAACTAATGAGAGTTTTTATAATTTTTATTAAAAATACTTAAAATAGTTACTTTGACAATGGGAAAACGTCTATCTGCAAGGCTAGTATAATATAAGCACATTTATGTTAATAAAATAAATTCTGTATAGGAAAGTTTATTTTAAGTATTTTAAATTATATTTCATAAAACATCATGATTTCAATACTTATTCGCTCTAAAAACATGTTACAATATTAATAATTTGAATAACAATTGCTTCAAATGCCAATACTCAAATATCAATAGGTACTTTTATTTCAAGAATAATCTAGGGAAAACATTTAGTTATTTTATAATACTTATTAAATCAGTTTTGTGTGTTTTATACCATTCTTCGCTTTACATTTATAAAAATGCATAATAAATTTAGTATATAAATATGTAAATCATAGTTTACTTAGAAAATTGTTTTCCCTATTTGGATTTTAGTATAAAATATTTTTAATTATAGGGGGGTCACTAACCATAGAGGTTGAACATTATGAGTTTTTCATTTAAATCTAAACACACAGCGAATCAAAAACATTGTTTATAAAATAATTTATTACATTTTTTCATAGTAATTGCGCACATTGATTCCACAATAGTTGTATAACCCCTCATTTTTTTCAAGCAATTCCTTCAGCACTTTTTATACACCATGTATAACTGATTATGACTAATTTACTTCAACTTACTATGCACAAGGTGTTACTATTAGTTACTTGAGTTTGTTTTACATAAAATGTCATCACTAAATGAATTCAGGTCACAGTATATAAGATACGGTGACCTGATGTAACCTTTAGTTATACTTCAGCTCACGTGTTCAAGATGTTATGATTAATTTATATCGGATAATTGTGCCAATAACTAGTGATATCAATCAATAACTAGTGATATTCATGGTGTTACTTCAGTTACTAGAGTTAATAATATGTTTTATTTTATGAAAATAACATAACTTTATATCATAAACATGTGATTTAAAACAATTGAATATGTTAGATATTAGATGCTAAAGAAAGATGTTGCATATAAATTTTTAAGATATTCTACATCTTTTAGAGCACTATTGCCTATTGTAGGATAAGGTTATTTTACAAATTTTCTCATTCTAGCCTTATTTAGAGCGATATAGCTTTTTATCGGTTGACTTGATTTGTTTAAAAATTTTTTTAATCATCTAGCCATGTAGCAGTTTTCATTTCCATTATTTTTTTTAATTTTCCAAACTTTTTAATAGAAAATATAATGTATTTAAAAATGTGATCCAAAAATTTAATACATGGTGTTTGGACTATTTTCACACTGTTGGGAGTTGCATATTTTTGAAGATTGCATTATTATATTACTGCTAATTATAGGTTTCAGAGATAATTTTGTTTTGTGGGTTCAACCACTTTCCTCAAGAATTTCTTTTTTGATGATCAATAGCATGCCATTTTTTT
>JAPDSC010163837.1:426815-488983 GCA_026290005.1 Latrodectus geometricus
TGATATTCAGAATACACATAAATAAATACTTGCATCTGAATGATTAATTACTATAATGTTGATATTGTGAATGGGACTTATATATATATCATAATAAAACAAAAATTTTGAAAAATCTCGCTTTTTAATAATTTCTAATGGAATGAGTTTAAAAGAAATCATTAAAGAACTAAATTTTATAGAGTGAATAGCTCAGTACAAAATTTATTAATTTTGAAATAACATGAATGACGTTAGGGAATGGCTAAAATTAATTAAATTGAAAATCTTTAAATTAATAAGCTTCATAAATATTTAATTTTTAATCTCAAAGATTTTAAATTTATAAAAAAAATAGTGAACTTTCTGAGTTATACAATAGGGGTCTGTGAAAGGCACTAAAGAATGTTTAATAAATCTTTGAAAAACTATCGCAAAGCACTTAAATAGTTAATAAATTGATTAACTATTCCATATAATTTATGAATATAAAGTTCTTAAATACATCACTATTTTTCCAGTACTTTCTATCTATCATTAAAAACATAAAACTGATTACTAAACTATTTAAGATGTGGTAAAATTGTGTCGACAAACGTTTTCTTAAACAAGAAACAGTTTTCGAATGTTTTCTTCATGTAAGTAAAGCTGAAATTAACTACTTATGATTGAATTATTAAAAACTAACAAATTTTAATAGGCACATAAAAATCGAAACAAGACTTAAGAAATTTGAATATTTTCAGTTTCTCTGGGTATTTTTCTTTAACTTGAATAATTAACTTGCGCACAAATATGCAAAAGCACAGACCTAGATGTATATATACTGAAGTACCAGAATAACTGATATATTAACCTAATATTATATTTAGAGCTCCATCGCTCACAAAAAGTTCTTCAACATAATATATCATAAACTTGACAAATAGCTAAAGTATCTTAAAGGCAATTCACACTACGAATCCTGCTGAGCAATGCACAAATTTAGAAAAGTGAGAGGTAGTAGGATTTCTTTTTTTTTAATGAAAATTACGTTACAAGATATCCCTAATAATGTTCCATCTGAAAACAAAGGAGGTATTAAACGTGAAACATGTTATGTGGTCCTTGTGTAGCAGAGGAACATATCCTGTTAACCAGTGGTACTGTTCAGGGTTCCCCCATAACAATTGGAATACTGCTGGCCTTCGTAAATGCAACACCATGAAGGAAGCATGCAAATAACATGAAATTTACAACATGCATTAGCGTTGGTGAGGTATGCAAATGATTAGAATTTCTGCTCAGACGCACATCACACGCGCTTGTGGCGCCACTTCAAAGCGCTATTTAAGTCTTGGAGATTTCAAATTTAGCAATTGTGTTTTACTTATGGTTTTTCAAAAAAAAAAAAAAAAAAACATTAATTATGCTTTGTAGAAAACAGCGAATATTTTTTGATCAAGTATCCGAGTTCGACAGCGGAAGGATATTGGCCATCCGAGATTGCGGATTATCTTTCAGGGAAAGCGGTAGTCATGTTGGACGAACAACTGTAATGCGGATATGTGATCGTTGGATCAGGAGGGTACAAATTCGTTGGATGCAAATTGTGCTCATGACAGTGACGGACGCTCAACTACATCACGAATTATAGCACATTCAGTCTGTAACGCATCATCTATTGCCTGCGAGTTCCATTCAACACTGCTTACAGCAGAGTGGTCTGTTCACCAGATGTACATTGATTCCTCTACCTTTCACGGACAGCCATAGACGTCTCCCCCACCAATGGTACTATGAAAGAAAGATGTGGATGGTAGAATAAAATGAAATTGTCTCTACTCATGAGTCACGTCAGTAAAGACAATTTCTTTTCTGTCTGCCATGTATAAATGTATAAATAAATTATAAAAAGATCCAACGAATCAAATGCCATATGCAAATAAGTTAAAAACAAATCAAATGAAGTATGGAACACTAGAAATTCTACTTTGTTATGAATTTTTTAAATATTAAAATCGGGACCTTTTTCCTCCACTTTCAATTTATCGGATCCACCAAAAAAAGTCCTTAATAAAGTTGAAAAAACATGAAAGGAATAGATTTAGTGAGGGTAGTAATCCTCACTTAAATCTATGATTTTTTTCATACATCTTATTAAGATCTCAAAACCTTCGGTCCAGAAATTTTGTCACCATGATTCCAAAAACAGATCAGCCTCATTGTGGGAGTCCTATGTGAAATTGAAGGTAGCATCAACAAGATGTAGTTACAGTGGGTAAAGGCTAGAAATTTAAAGGAGAGATGTTGGGGTTATATGGTGGAGGTAGCAAAAGATCCCATTCGAATTTGTATAGTGTCCAGTAGGTAAAGGTGATGTGACTTTTACGTGTGACTTTTACGCTTTCTTGATGGAACAGTACCTTCTTGCCCCGGAATTCAATTCGATATTTGGATTAAATAGCAGAGACTACACGGACTAGCATCTCACTGTACCCCTTACTGTCTATGTTTTTACTTTTTCCAGATACTCTTTGTGGATAATACCAGATACAAAGCATGAGCTTTTTGTTAGTCAAGTTGCATTTTATGACGCTATCGATAGCCTCAACGGGTGACCAACCTCGTTTCGGGGTTCTATAGTTGAAGTAAATTCACTTTTTATTCGAGCAGATTAATGCAGTCCTGAACACGTATGTCCTGACTGAATCATATGCGGCAGCCAGCAATTACAGTTTATGAGATGCATAGTGCGACTAATGGACACAGCATTAACGTTTAACTCCTTAACTAGCTTTTGAGTGATTGAATACTAATTTTATTCCGAAAGTTTTCATAGATGGGGTTTTTATCAGATAAGCCTCTCGTAGGCCGACCAGTGCGCTGTACTTCGTCAATGACAAAGTTCTTGTTCTTGAATATTTGGTACCAAATCTTTGTATTGATATAACAGTAGTGCTTAAAACCGCACACATGATTTAGTGACATTCTGTAGTTGACTTTTTTCAAATGATGGTTATAATCTGGTACTTTTATAGCACCTTTTCAGACACCTTATACTTAATAATGTTAATCATATATTTTAGCAAATACAGTATTCTATAGCAAGTCTTCTTCCGAATTCCAAAATTCATTTGATAAAATATAAACGAATACTCCTACGTAAACTGCTCAGACGATACTACTGATGGCCGAAAACTTTCGTTATTACCCGATATTTTTTTGTCAGTTGCATTTTGGGTAAACCATAAACAAGCTAGCTACGGTGAATAAGGATTTTTCAAAAAAAAGTAGATATCGTACTTTTTAGGTAACAATTATCTTTGTAATTTCTGAATTGATAGGAACAAATTTAAAAAATTGAAATGAAACAATTTTATCACTGGTATTAAAATAAAAAATTTAGAAATAAATCAATATTTTTTAAGATAGTAATAGATTTATTTAATTTATGTATTCTATCATATATTTTTAACTGTTATACGAATGAATTAGTTCAAATTTAAAAGAAGAAAATATAAATTTTTTAAGCATTCATTTTATAATTTAATTAAAATATTAAAAAAAAAGGAGTAGAGTTAGATAAATTATAAAAAAATATTTTAACAATATAGTGTTTTATAATTTATAAATTTAACTACACACACATTTTAACAATTTTTCTAATTATTATTATTATTTGTAAAAAAAGTTTTGCCTATTTTTTTAGAGAGAACATAATGTGAAAATTTTAAATATATTATCTATATAAATATTAATTTTGTTAGACATTTTTGTAAATAACAACACCTCACCGAAATGCCGTTTTTGGTGAATATTCTAATCATAGAAAGTTTATATTTAGAAAATAAATTCCGATGAAATTTGCCATAAGTAGAATACAAGAATTTGCAAATTATTCTAAATACTCAAACTTTAGGAGTAATCTAATGAAATGTAACACCAGTATTTATTTTATCTTAATTCTTCACTTTTTACAATACAAAAATATCGAAATTTTAAAATAGTTGCTAAGTCTCTCTTGATGTATAACTTCGTCTGAATTACAAATATTTTACATGTGATTTATTTTTAATCCACATTAACGAAGTGAAGTAGTTTCTGATGTAACACCAGTTTCAGTTTCTTACAATAGATAACAATTGTATAAAATTCAGTTACAGATTTTCTATCTTCTATCACATTTTTGATATCTTTTAATCATATGGGAAGAAATATAAACTCGTGTCTTTTTTTCTTGTAAGAAAAAAAAAGGAAATAAATAACCTCCACTTTTCATTCTTGACTCAGAGAGCAAAGAAAACAAAATCCTTTTCGCTTGTGGAGAACTTTATTTTTAGAAAGTTCTTCAATAGTAAAAGGAAGTTATTTCTATTTATAACCAAGCGATTTAATAGTAAGGGAATGTAGCATCTTTTTTTAACAGGTATCTTTCTTGTAAAACAATGTAGTTTTATTTTTAAAAAATATGTTTAAGTAATGCTTTAAGGGGGGAAATCATTGAAAAAAGTTTAATATTTTAAATTCCTTGCCATGCTTTTTTATTACAAATGTTATAGTAAATATTCCAAAGCATTTTAAGTGCTAAATTAATGTTTATTTTAATAATGCTTGCGATTAAAGAAATCATTGTAAAAAGTTTAATATTTTAAATTCCTTGCCATGCTTTTTTTTTACAAATGTTATAGTAAATATTCCAAAGCATTTTAAGTGCTAAATTAATGTTTATTTTAATAATGCTTGCGATTAAAGAAAACGAATTGTTAAATTTAGATAAATAGCTGCTCAATATAAAGTGAATACTTACTTTATGACTTTTAATAAACCAAGTTTTATTTTTAAATTATATCATGGAAAAAGAACATATTTAATGCATAATTTAAGGGATAAAACCATAAAAAGTTTTAATTTCTTCAGAAAGACTCATATTTTATTATTTGTAAACTTTCGCAGATTGGTTATGATGATTATATTTCATTTAGACACACTGAATTTTCAGTGTCTGACACTGAGTGCTTTCTGTGTCAGACACTGAATTTTCAATAGACACTGAATTCAGTGAATTTTTCTTCCCTTAATTTAAGTAATTATTTCAATGTATTGTATTACATTACTACGTTAGAGAATTAAGTTTATTTTTTTTTTATCTTGTAAAACAAGCTAACTAATAATCCTTAAAAAGTAGACAAAACTAATTTCATAAAGAAAATTAAATTTATTACCTAAAATTATTTCAATATTAATTGTTTTTTAAATTATTAACTTAATCAAAAAGTGTGTTCATTTTCCTTATATTTGATTTTTAAATTTAAAAAATTGAATTAAATAAGTTGAAAATAATACTAAAATAAATTGAAAGTTAATACTATTTATCAACAATTGAAGCAGAAATAATACGAAATATAATTTATAGAAAAGGAAATTTTCTAATTAATAGGTTAAATGTTTTTGAATTTCATCGTAAGGAGATATCCGAAAATATGTATCCATAGTACAAAGTAAGAATTTAATTTAAATTTATGAATAAAAAATGATTTAATTATTAATGTACAATGTAAGAAATATAAATTAAAATATTATAAATTTCACATGAATAATGTTCATTTAAAGGTTTATAAAAAGGGCTTTATGTTTTGATTCTATACTTTGAAAGTAACAAATGTAATACAATTCTATATAAATTAATGCGTTCAATTTCTATACAACACAACAAAAATAAAGTAGTACGATATTGAAAATATAAATTCACTTAAAATATTAAAAAAAAAATATTATTTCGATAACAAGTCTGCATTTTCATTTTTTGAAATTAGAATGATTATAAACTTGGTTTTACAGACAACATTTTATCTATTGCCCACAATGTTATTTGTTACCAATGAATTTAGTTTAAAGTATTTTAATTCATAATATATATAATTTAGTTTAAAAATAATACAATTTAAATTTTAAAATTGAATTTAAAAAAATTTGGAACATATATAAATATTTTATTACAGACAGAAAACTACAATATATAAACGCTTATATATTTTAGTAAATGGTCATTTTACTGTGAAGCTTATTTCAAGCTAAGCAATGATTAATTAATATTACAACCTTAAAAAACTGAAAGTACACAAAATAATGGTCTCTAAATGGTGCTTGAAGATACTTGAATTAAGTCTTCCAAGTTATTGAAAATTAATTACAAAATTCAAACTAATCTAAATTATTTTCAAATATAAATCTAATTTTTCTGTTCCTTTTAATACTATAAAATACACTCAACATGCATTTTAAATGTGTTTTTCTCATAACATTTCAAATATTCTTATTATAATTATTTTAAAAAAATTGCCCAAACGTGCTTTTTTATTTCAGAAGAAAGTCAATATTCTCTTCTTGACGAATTTTTTTTTTTATTAAACTTTATATCTACAACAATATAAAAACTTTAAATTCTGTTTTTATGAAAGAAAACAGTTTATTCTTAATATATTGATCACAGTTATCTCAATAGAATGCTAAATGATTTTGTTATGTTTCACGAACTCCTGTTTCTCTCAAAAAATAAATTATACACCACCGACTATAATTAAGTACCAGGTTAAATTATTCTATTTCCTTAATATCTTACTAGATAAAGTGTTCCAAAAAATTAAAAATAACTTTAGTTCTTCATTTTTAAATGATGTCGTATTTGCATTTTTATTTTTGAAAGTGTACCTCTTGCTTGCAATTTTACTCATTGCTTATTTTTCATTGGCTGATTTTATTTTGTGACTAAAATTGTCAAATTAAAAGTCACTTTCCTCTTTATTGTATAAAGAAATTTAGTATTTATAGAATGGTTTTTATGAATATTGTTTAAAATAATTTTTTTAAACAAAGTAACATTTTCGTGCGGATGGTTCGTAAGGCCAATTCACACCATGATCATTATTTCAGGAAAATTTTTTTCTCTTGAAGCATTGTTACTTCATCGACATTATGTAGGCATGCAAATCAAGCATGCTTGAGTGATGAAATATTCTCCATCATTCTTCGAAAAATGGGTTCATTCCCTAAAACATTTTAATATTTTACATCTAATCGTCCTGATTTTACGAACATCTATGTGTTAAAAGATGGTTAAATACCTGACATTTTAGAAGGTATTCGAATATTGTCCTAAAAAAATTGATGTCTAAAATTTTCGATTATTAAACATTTAAATTACTTGTAGCATCTCAAAAACATTTCTCAAGGTTTGTGCAAAAGAACACACGCAACAAGCAAAAGACTGATTTATGCTTACAAATGAACATGTAAAATATATGAAAAGAACAAATTAAGATAAAGAACGAAACATACGTTACAGAATATTTATCAATAAAGAAAATTACTCAAATAAATACAATAATTAAAAGTCGAATAGACATCAAACAGCACATAGAGTAAACGAAAGAGGAAAATGAACAAAAAAATAATAAACAAAAGAACAGAATATGGTCAAAAGAATACATCAGTTTCTCCTTCAAGAAAAATGTTGTATTTTCGAATATTTTTTCTAAATTCAACATTTTTAACTATGTGATATGGTTCTTTCTATTATTAACATAAAAATGATGATTGCTTATATTTAAATAGTTTTTCATCAGAAACAAATGCAGGTTCTTTGAGAACAACCTATTGTAGATGTTATTAGGATATATATCATAAAATATTTATGGGAATAGTACTATAAAGCAAAATATATATAAATGTAAAACTTCAATGTAAAATAGAACAAGAAATCATTAATACTATAAATTATTATATAAAAAATGAACTATAAAATATTTCTCCTAGAAAATATGTTCTCGGAAAATATATTTTTAAGATTGTTGTACTCGTAACAGAAGCATACGAGAAATCAATATTTATTTTCATAAAGAACAAATAGTGAGAAATTGGAACTCCATTATATTTGTCCCCAGAGTGTAATATTTTACACTCCATTAGATTTAACGGTTGAAAGTGCGTGTGTTATTTTATGCTGCCTAATAAATTTTGCACCAAGACAATCCCAGCAAACAGAGGCT
The DNA here is from genome assembly GCA_026290005.1 of Latrodectus geometricus. Lineage (NCBI taxonomy): Eukaryota > Metazoa > Arthropoda > Arachnida > Araneae > Theridiidae > Latrodectus > Latrodectus geometricus. The sequence goes on from JAPDSC010163837.1 coordinate 434,822, forward strand.
TTCAACAGTTATAAGAATAATGAGGCTATTTAACATGAATACGAAGACAGATGTCGCACCCTTTTTATTTGAAGATGAAAAAAGTTTACTACTCAAAAATTGACAATATTTTTTAGTATAACAAACTTTTACCATGTAGAAGTAAGACTGTAAAATATAGTATTTTATGAAAAGATTATATTTCTTATTTTTTAATTATATGACGGAAGCAATATTCACGATTGTCATATTCTTTAATATTTCTTTCCATTATTCTTAATTCCTTAATATATTTGTCAGAATATATTAAAAAATTAATAGAGTAATTAAGGAATAATAGTAATTAGCATATTAAGAATAAGATATTTTGATTAATATTTCTTTTATTTGATAACTGATTGCTTCATCTCTCTGAAAAGTTGAAAATTTAAAATAAATAATTTAATTATTGTGTTAAGTTACAATTTGAAGGTTGGTAAGTTACCTCTGAACGATTTTGTCACTTTTTTCTTCTACTAAATACCCCTATCACTTCATGATATCGAACAATCATTTAATGAGATCAATACCTGATCTTGTATCCAACATCGTATCATATGTAGGATCACAGGGGCCAAGAATTCAATAGAATATTTTAATATGGATATACCTTTTCAGGAAGATGGAACATAGGTAATCTTTTTTCATTAATTTCTAAAGTAAGCTTTTGGATATGTATGGAACTCCCAACTTTCGGATACAAGAGCGACACTATCATCATTCAAGATAATTATGACACTAAGTAGGTAGGTCGGTTAGTAACAGCAATCAATTTTGGACTTCTATGCTAACTAAGTGATTACAACTCCCGTTGAGGAAACAGTAGTTATGTTGGTTAAGGCGTCGTTTTCTCGGAAGGTAGTGAGTTAGAATCCCTACTTGCTGAAGATTCGTCATTTTAAATAAAGATGGATGATGCATGTTAAATATGTCGTGATCACTATGTCCTCTAAGTGAAATGATACTCTAGGGGTGACAAGTCAAGTATTGAGAACCTTCTCCTTGATCCTTACGTCTAAATGACGAAGATTTCCCGGCTGATTTAAGCTAACTGGTAGAGCCCAACTCAGGTCTAGGTACAGAGAAAAATGTTGGTGCAAAAATGAGATTGAATAAAGAAGAGATTACCCATTTATTCAATCAGTCAAAACATTTAATTGCAATTGATTCTTCGGACCAGATAAAATACCCTAAAATGTGACCTGTCATCTCCAGAAGTGTTATTTCCTTTAAAAAAACAATATGATTTTGACTTATTTTACATGATATAGTCGCTAGTGATCACAACGTAGCTTCGAATAAGGTCGGGAATAGAGCTCATTGCCGTTCGAGAAAAATAATGACGCTTTTTGAGCAACTAGGGCACTGCAGCATCATTATGACATTAAAATTTTGAATTGCTAAATTAATAGTGATATAACCTGGAATCATTGTGTTTTATTTCCGTCTGATTATTTCGGCTGCGTAATACACAGTCAACCACTTTGGAGCTTTAAATAAGGGTCAAAAGCAGACGTTGACCCCTGAGTTAACATACTCTTCGTTAAATCTCCCTACCACACCAAAAATTTTATTGTCGCTCAACGGTCGTATTTTGATGAAGTCACACCACTAGGGCCAATTGGACCGACACCAACGGCTTAAAGTGAATTTCGAATCACTACAAACATACAAGCACATAGATAGCACAATTTTTTTTAACTAAAGGTGAGCGCCAGCCATTCGGCTGACTGCTCGACTTTATCATACCAGCAGAGAACTATTTGAACTTTTTAGTATCTAAACCCAGGCTATCAGCACGATGCTTTTCAAGTAGATCAGGTATCGAATCTATGGCCTTCTGAACATGAGAATGGGAACGTTTTCCGTCTGCATACTATAGCAGTTAAATAGCATCATTGTTGTTTACACAACCTATAACATATTCATTTCTAATTAATACTAAAAATATAATTATATTAAAGTGACTAAAATACTTAAAATTTCAATTTTGCTTAAAAATTTTGTAAATGTGTTAGATTTTAGATCAAAATTCATTCTATACAGCAGAATAAGATGTAACGATATTGAACCAATTTAAAATTAGTACACTATTTCTATATCTTTCATACTTTAATTAAATGAGAAGGTATCGAACGAAGATGATAAATATTAAAAAAAATATCTGTCCGTTGAATGCTACTTTTATATTTTAGCATCAAGTTATGTCCCCAAATCGTACAAAAATTATTTTTTCAATAATATTTATTTTATTGCTATAATTATGCGGAATAAAACTTTAAAGCTATAAAACAAAAAAAAATATACTGATTATAATAAAATAAGGAACACCGCAATGTAATAGAAGATGTTCTTACTAATGTGTAGGAATGGTGTTACTTATGAAACTGAATAAAACATTTTTTGTTATTATAAATTGATAAACTATTACATATGTCCCATTTTATATTTATGTATGTGTTGTTTGGAAGTGTTGAGTTTACTGAAATCTTTCTTAAGTTTGCCTATTAAACCAGTATCATCAAATATTTAATTTATTTCATTATATATTTAATAGATTTTGTAAAACTTTTAATAGTATTTTTAATTAAGATACATATACAGCAAAATGCGAACAATTATATGAAAAAAAGTTCTTAAAGATATATCGATAGCTTCAAAAATGTTTATATGTTATAAATAATAAAAAGTTTAAGAAAAATTCTAGTTAGAATTTTATTTTAATTCTTAAGTGTTGATAAAATTGTGACGACTGCATAAAAATGCAAACATGTTTGTTTCATTTCTTAAAAAAATCTTTTTATCCAGCCCTCTTTAATATGAAATAAAATTTCAATAGTTTTTTAAAATATTATATATTATAATATAAATAATATAGAAAATTTTGAGAAATACTATTTCGAGTTTTATTTTAATTTTAGTATGTTGACAAAATTTCCACGACTGCACAAAAATGTAAACGATAATATATTTTATTTTCTTAAAAAAAACTTCTGAATAAAATAGTCATCTTAAACATAAAATAAAGCTTCAATGCTTTTTCAATATTTCATATATTCAAGCATTATGTATATTATTAACAAACAATAAAAAAAAGTATGATGGTAGTAGAAAGTAATATTCGTATTACATAATACGAATATATGTAATATTATATATACTATATTACATATATTATATACTATATTACATATATTCGTATTACATATATTCATAATACATATACGAATATATGTAATATAGTATATATGTAATATTCGAATTTGTGATAATAATACTCTATAACAAAATAGTGTAAAAAATATAATACCAGTGATTTCAAATATTTGAAATATATAGATGTAAATCGTAATCACTTAATATTTTATAATACATTTATTTATGTTTATGATTTTCTGTTTTTTATAAATAAATTTAACAATTTTGAAAATTATTTATCAATGAAAAATTTCCTACAGTTATAATAATTATCAAATGCAAATTTTAATGAAGAGAATTTCAAATAAATATTTTAACGAATATTTTATCTATGAAATCAGTGTACTTGTTGAATAAAAAGAATTAATTTTCATCAAAACTTACTTAAAAGAAATAAGTAAACCTCAATTTTCAATTAACAGAAAATTCTTTTAAAAAAGAAGCTTTCTAAATTCATTTTAACAAATATAATTTATTCTTTATAAAAAACATAAATATAAACATTTTTTTAAATTAAAAATTATTCATAAAATTATTTCTTTATAGTAAACAAATGCGTGAAATAAACTCGTTTATATTAAATATTACGAGAATTACCATTAAAATTCCAAAATAGCAAATAATCAAGAAAATGATATGTATCTATATATAAGCAACTGTCAATTGATACAAGTTTAGGCAAGTATTTTTATTAGTTTAAATATAAAGCTTGTAAATATATTAGGTTGGTAGAATTTTTGAAATATAAAATATTAGGCTCTCTGCAATTTTTTTAAAAGAAAAATTTATTACTTTTACAAAATAAGCCTGTTATTTTAACGAAACATGAAAATAGAACAATTTTGATATTTTTATTAATTTTAATATAAATTGATTTGATCAACTAAAATATCTATCAGGTTAATGATAGTGTGTCACAATTGATTTGATTCGATTTTGTATTCTCGAATATATTAAAAATTATCTTCTGTATTCTTTTACTTGGTGAACAAAACATTAGAGGAGTTTATTAGCTACAACATTTAATATTATTAATATTTTTATGGATTTTGTTCTTTGATTTAGTTTAGCGTTTTCTTCCATGACATAATATTTCTAGTTATAGATAAGAAACTACGAAAGATTTAAATTTTATTTAATACTTAAATTATTTTATTATATAAATTTTAAACAATGAAAAATAAGATTGAATTCATAATTTAAAATTTCTTTTTATTATTCAAACTTTATTATTTAAATATATTCAAATTTTTATGTATTATATTTTCACGATAAAATGTGTTGACAATTATTTAATTTTATGCTAATATCATAAGAATCAGTTTTAAAAACAAAGAATCATAAACTTTAAAAACAAAGAAAACACAAGATTTAAAAACAAAATTGTAAAGGATTTTGGATAATAGTCAAAATGTGACCTCTAGTGAGAGAATTTTATAATAATTTAGTATTATAAGATTTTTATATTATCTTTAAAATGTGTGTATAGCGTGTAATAAACAACCATATAAAGATTTTCGCTGACAAAAAATACATTTTTGATTTAGAAATAATCAGTATTTTCTTATTCATCATTTAGCTAAAAAAAAAAAATTGAAGAATTGATTGCTGATTCATGACAGAAAAACTTTAATGACTTAAATTAACAGTGCAAATAAGAGGGTAACAGCTCACTATATATATATATATATATATATATATATATATATATATATATATATATATATATATATATATATATATATAGAAATTAATAAAAATCATGTGAACATATTTTGTAGGTCTTTTTGTTGTTTAATAAAGAGATCACATCACATTCTTGGGAGTAGAAATCCAAGTTCGATGTCAGCTATTATTCAACTATGGAAGTTGTTTTTCGAGTTTCTGCTTTGTACATGCATGTTTGTTGAAGTGAGTGCTTGGGAGTTTTCAAGTTTTTAATCCATGTTATGCAAGAATATCACTGTTCATAAAACTTTTTTCCAAAAGGCAATAACATGCAGTGAATGTTAAAAGTTAGTTGATGTCAATTGTTTCGAATTGCATTACACGATGTGAAATGAAGTAACAATAATAAATATATATTCTTAGAAACCTAATTATTCTTAAAAGTATATAGGATTTTCTTATATAAATGTTTCAAATAAATTAATATGATTCTAGTAATGATAAATGTTTTCTTTATTTAAATTACTTTCCCAATTATTTTTTGAATAAATTAATCATTTACATTCAATAGTTTTAATTTTCCGATAAGATTATTTTCCTTACTTTTTCCAGAACCAAGAAAATCTCTTATAGAAATACGATATAAATGAAATATCTCTTTCCGATTAAAATGTCTGGTATCGGAAATCCCATTTTCGACCCACTTCCTATTTGCTACTGTATTTCACGCAAAAGGAATTGGAGTTTTTATATTGTTTCCTTTTCCCTTCCTGCCTCCGAATACTGATTTCCGAATTTTAAGTTGCAAAATACAAAGTATAATAGATTTATTTGTGTTTGATTGTTAGAAAATGTGATTAAAGAACTTATTATCTTTGATACTAAGTTTAAATGATGATTTGTTTGAAAATAATTTCTTCCATACCGTTTTACAAAGTATTTTACACAATTGATAAACAATCGATAATTATGTTTTATTTATATCGTTTTCATTTCAATATAAAAATATTTTTTAATTAATGAATTATTTGATAAAAAATAACACAGCTCTATATTCCATACACACAAGCTTTCACTTGTGAGATTAATAATTCTTCCAATAAGTAAAACGCGTCAGATTATTAAGTTTGAAGATGAGTAGGTGTGGTTACCACATATTGGATTGGCAAATCAACACTTTCTATTTAAGATGAATAACTGTAGATTCTTTGGCGAAAAGATAATCTTTTTTCCTTTTACAAGTTCTTGAATGAGAGTAATGAATGGAAAGTTAGAGCAAAAATTTTTTATTAAAAGAATAAACTAACATATTTTTTGTTTTTAAAATGAAAAATCAAATCATAAACTCTGATTTTAAAATTTTACTTGTGTAATTTTATTTTTATTGGAAATACTTTAATCTTTCTTACAGTTTTATCAATCGCCAAAATCAAGTGAGGAAAGGAATTTAATTGTGTTTCATTACAAAGCTATTTTGACTTCTACTTTTAGAAGATTATTTTGATTATTCTGCATATAAAAATTATATGGAAGACACAATCAACTTTACAGTTGATTTTTATACACGAGGTTTCATTCGACTTGGATCTACACATGAAGATCCAGGTCGATGCCAAACCACAGTGAACCTTCTCGGGTGTGGATGTTTAGCCTCACCAAATATACTATATATATATATATATATTCTCTCTGTTTATAAGTGGATGAAAATGTTGTTGCTCCCAGCAAAAGATACAGACTATCATTTGAGTGAGGAAATTTGCATAACTGACTTTCCTTAACTGACTAATGTTACACCCATTTTTCACTTTGTTTTTTCGACTTGTAACTTTTCATTTTTTAAGAGAAATGCACGAACATATTTCAAAATATGTCGATTAATTTAAGTCCTTTCTTCTTGATCAAATATTTCAGATATTTACATAGTCAAAATATATGTAAATAAACAAAGCCCATCTCAAACACCAACAGAGCATAATAAATGAAATTTCATAAAGCAATGTGATTAGTATGCTAACTATTACATCAGTTTGAAAAGTTACACCAATTAGAAAAGAACTCTTCATACTTGTAATGAATAAACAGTGAGAATCAGTCGCTATTCATAAAAAGGAACTGTTATCGTGTATCATGCCAAGGAAATCACCATTATAGAAACCTTAATACTGTTTCAGTTAAATGTTCTCGAGAATTTTTTTTTGGCACTCTCTTTCTGAAGGGTTAAGGATTTACAGTTTAAATTTTATTTTAAAGACTAAACTTGAATTTGAACTCACGAGATTTTGAATTGAAACCCAAAATATCAACCCTTTATTTACCAGATTTGCTGTCCTGAGATTAAAGAAACGACATTACTTTGGAGACTCAAGAGTATTTATATACCATTCGCGTGCTGCTTGCAAGAGAATAATATGGAATTTCAAAAACAGTTCAGTATCTATGCATGTCAATGTGCTATTTTTTTACGCTTTAATTGGAGCAAATTTTACATTTTGGGACGTCATAGTTTATTTTTTTCATTCTACTAATTTGAAATGCATCATGCATTGAGCAATGGTACTACTTCTTGAAACTTCTACAACACCTGCTTATGCTCGTGTCTGCTGTTCTCAAATTGTACTATGATAGAAGTAAAGGCTCAATTTCGAATATTTTACAGTGATTGTTTACTTTTCGAAGCTGTTGTTAAATTATACCCTGAATGGAATAACAGTACCATATCGTAAAATTCACGGACGTTGCCTTTGAATTGTTCATGTGCTGTGTTTAACTGCACGTAGATTGAGGATACGGCCCCATTTCAAAAACTTGGACTCTGCGCATGCTGCTGTTAGTCAATTACAATATAATTGGAATATTGGCACAATTCCAAAAATTTTACAATGTCTTTTTTATTTACATGAGGCTATTGTATTTAAAACTAAACGATATAGAGACAGTGACTTATTATGTATCCCGGATGTCAAACCCTACTTTTATTTGTGGTATTATGTGAAATTCAATCGAAACTCATCTGCAAATTATATATGCATTTGATATACGGTCAAGGAACTATACATTAATGATTCTAGTACTATTAGTTCGGGAGTGTATTGGGTTAGAGAGTAACTGTGAGTAATCACAGTAATATGACTCGATTAAGCATTATGTAATTATATTTTTTCTGTGGTTTATATTAAAAATATATAAATGTGCACGTATAAATATTAATACTTACTTTAAAAAATTATTTGTACAAAATACAGAATCTTTTTTGTGCGGAGTGTAATATAAATCTGTAACTAAGCGTTATGTACTGGATAGAAAATCAAAGCTAACACTTTATCTTATATGAAAACTGAGTTTCTACATACAAATATTGTTATTATATTTACTATTTGACACCGTGATATACTCAGCTTATCATCCAATGTCTTTCGTCAACTGCATTTGAATGCATTTCTGGAGAACATGTTATGGATAATGGGCAGTGTTAAATTGAAGCAAGGTAAGAAACATGAAAAACATTTAAGAACCGACACAAACAGACATGCATGCAGAAAGCAGAAATGCAACACACATATCCCACTCTTCAACTGCAGTTGAAATCGAAGATGGGACCTTTATCGATGAACTGGTATTGATGATCACTAATTATAAATATGAAACACAGTTCATTACTAACTGAGCACGCAAAGCAATGTATGTAGGAATAATATTGTACTGTTACTCAATTACACCATATACTTCGAGTTGATAAAACAATCTTTTAAAAATCACAAGACTATTGTTCATAGCGAATTTAACAAGATACTGGAAATTCCAACTGTAGAAATTACAATTATGCAACTCACATTCAGCTAATAGAACAGAAAAAAGTTTCCAAAAACAGAAGTCTCTAATACCTCGTACAGACAACAGTTTTTATGCACTCTAATAGAGTTCAAGATTGATCGTCTTCACTAATTTCTATGCCGAGCGGATGTATTTATACCAGACTTGGAGTGAAAAATCTAAGAGTTTCATCAAGTTTTTGTAATACTCCAGACAATCTTCCTAAATAGTCCTTGAGCTTCGGTGATAGATTTCTACAGAAATATCATTTCCCACCAAATCGCCAAATCATTAGAAATGCTATTTTTAACGTAGAATATTTCTAAATTGCGCAATATTTGCCCAAAATCTGAGTATTTTAGATCTGTGTGAGATATTGTAAGAAAAATGCAAGCAATATTTATAATTTGTAACAATATTATTAATATCAGGATAAATATATAGATAAATGGGCAAAAGACTATTCACAATAAAACAATAGCTTTTGAAAGCTATCACTTTACAGCATTTTCATTCTAATAATTTAAACAATCATGATTTCATATTTTATTTAAATTGTGATTTCAAAGTATGTATTTTTTATAAAATGGAAACTAGCATGTATGGCTATGGTATTCATGTTTGTACTACACTGTGGATAGTAACTTCTCAATTGTTCTTAAACATGTCGCCAGAATTCTCTAATTCCTATATAATAGGTCATTAAGAACTCAGAATAACAACCTTCTCACACACCGTACTGGATAGTTAATAGTTAAAAGTGATTACAAATATTTCTTTAATATTCATAGAGTATAGCTTGCATACATACAATTATGTAGAGGAGCTGCGAGCTGTACCAAATATTTAAGTGGTATTGCTCCTCTAACACTAGTAGAGCAACCAATCTAGCATAGTTCTTAGAGCTTTCAACATTACCCCCAACACAACAACTTTATAGAGCATAGCAATATAGCATTCTAAGAGGACTGATATATGATAGGAATGTATTGAAAACTATTAAGGGTGAAAAACCGAAAAGCACTCTAGTATCCACCAGGCCGTATTGCCGACAGAAGCAAAAGTGCAACATTTATCTTTGAATTTGCCTCTTGAAATATTCTTTTTTCCGAACCACTTATATAAGTTTCAAAGCATCAAATTTCGAACTGAAACAATGTAATCGGTTTGAATTATTCAGATTAATGCAATATAGACAAGTATTCTAATTAATCTAATCCAGTAGAATAAAATTATTTGAATTAAAGAATTATATTCAAATTAAAGCAATATGGTCATACCATATTTTAAAGGCATAATCCTTGAATCTTAATCGACAAAGTGCAATGTGTCTAATAAGCTGTCCAAGTAAATCCATTTTGATGAAGAGTTCTTAAAGAAATTATATTACTTTTTAACCTGCATAACATAAATTATAAGAAAAAGAAATACTGAAAATACTTAATTCCCTGGAAGAGATTATTATCTTCATCAAACTCTTAATTTCCTGATATAATTTGCTGACGTTAAAAAATTATAACCATAAACTGAATCAATTATCTGCAATATCATTTATAGTATTAGTTTTCACAAGTAAGAAAATTGAAAAATCCTTATTACATCTGATGTTTAGTAAATATCTCACACTAGAATCAGTTTTGATTAGATTATAAATCATGCACAATTTTCACTACCTGTTTCTATTTTATGATAATGTAGATATATAGTGCGCATTTTATAAATCCACGTGATTTAATTCGGTTTGTTTATCATCATATTTTTGCTCATGAGAGCTGATTCTATCTGAACATAAATTTGAAAATAATTCTGAAACACTATGACTAATCACTTCGGAGTGGGAATCAAACGTACGAGCTATTAAACAGGAGATCTTAGTGTTGAACAGAAGAGTAATGTTTTCTGCTCTAAATTTATTTCAGAAATCCAAATTTATGTATCTTCATTTCCAGACAAAGTATATTAAATTATATCATTTAATGAATTATTATTCGGTTGGATAGCTTGTTATTTGACAGAGAATAATTAGGTCAATCAAAATCTGTTTATAGAATTATAATTTTTTTAAAGCTATCACTTATTATATTTAAGAAATTCGATAAGGGAGGAAGAATATATTAAGTCAAACAAAAATTAGTTTATCTAAATACAGTTCAGAAAATTAGGATTAGAACAAATTTTTATGTTAAATGCAATCCAGTTAATTAATTTGTTTATGCACGTAATTGGAATTTCACCAGCTAGTAGTCTAATTATCTAGTATCTAATAACCCACTTACATTCTCCAAGAAACTATCTATTACTTGGATTTTTCTTTTTTTAGATTCAGTAGTAGATAAAATGTAATTAAGTTTATTGATTTAATTACATTTTTCATTGAGTTGTAATTTATAACGCTCTCTTATGTTAATAGATATAGTGATGTTGAAATTTAAATTAGATCACGCAAAACGAAATAATTCAATTACATTTTTACTGTGTAACATTATAAGTATTTTTAATTTTATAAAATAAATCAATTTATTCATACACGTGTTCTAAATATTTTGCTTAGTAAATAATTGAGTATAGTAAATAATTGAGAGAACAGAATTTATACCCCGAATTTCATCTTTATGAAATGGTCTTTTTTAATTTTAAGTAGTTCAGTGAAATTGAAATTGAGTCACATACAAACAATATTCTAATTTTTTTCTCATGCAAAGTTATCACTTTAAATCTCATCTCTTTTGAAAATTCGTTAATGGAAAAATTATAATTAGATCAAGCAAAATCTATCGATCCAATTACATAAACATTAAGAGAAATTTTCATTACAAATTTTATCCCCGGAAATCGATTTATTTATGAGTTTAAATATTAAATCTGAGCAAAAATCTATTAATATAATTAAATCTTTCATAAGACTATGCCTATGTTTAGATTTTTTATTTTTAAAAGATTTGATAACATAAAAACTGCAATTGGATAAGTAAATTCTATTCTATTGAGCTATAATTAGATCTCATAGATTTACTACTTTCTTCATTATCTTATTTATTCATTTTTTTTATAAATTCCTTTAAGGAAAGATAAGAATTGTAGTCAGCAAAATCTATTGATCCAATTATGTCTTTCACATATCTATCACTCAATTGGATCGCTTATTTTCGAAAGATTCAATAGATGGTGGAGATATTTCTGTTAAAGTGAGAAAAATCTATTTTTCCAAATTAAACTATTATAGAACAATAACTTAATATGATTTTAGAAGATTATATAACAAATATATTTATTTTTTCATTTGTCTTCAATCAATAGAGGTCGCTTTATTTTATTTGTCTTATTACACAAATTGCTTTAGTACGTTAACTTAGCAAAAATATATTTTTGGAAAGTTCTTTTGTAAAATTTATAGATGTTGGTAAAAATTGTGCGATTTTTTTGGCCAGTTCAACATATTTATTGTAAACTTATTACAATTTTTACATTTATTTTTCCTCTATATTTATTTAATTGTTGTTGTACTACTTCTAGGTTTAAGAGGGATGCGAGTTAGAATCTGAGTGATCGAGTGCTATGGCCGGGGGTCGGAGTGAATCAGTGCCGGGAGGTAGGTTTGACTTCGATGATGGAGGGACGTACTGTGGAGGGTGGGAAGATGGAAAGGCCCACGGTCATGGAGTGTGCACTGGACCCAAGAGTCAAGGAGAGTACAGTGGCTCTTGGCACTTCGGATTCGAGGTAATTTCTCCCCTCCTTTTCTTGATAGACTTATATTAACCTTATCATTGGTTTTTGCTAGTTTCCTGTTTATTTATATACATACTCATTACGATAAAAATTGAAATTTCTATTTTTTCTCATTTTTTATTTCGTAAATTTGTCTCAAAGAATTCAGAAAATTTATGGGACAAAGTTGACTAAAATTGTAAGAAAATAATTCATATAATAATGTAAGAACAAATGAATGTACTGCTCAATATTGGGCTCATCTATAGAATTTCATTTTTATAATATGTAAGGAAAATGCTCATTACCATAATTCCTAAGGTATTTCAGAACGATATTTATGACATGACGTCTGTATAACACACGGTATTATAGTGTTATACATTCTCATCAACAAAGATGAAATAAAGATTTTTTTCTCAAGAATGATATACAAGGAATATCAATATATCAAAACATCATTCATGCAAAAATATTCTGTCAACAGTTTGTTTCCACCTAACTGTGCAACATACTATGAATGTATCAGATACGTGATTTTCGATCCAAGCAATGAAATAACAAAGTTTGTCCTTTCATGTAAATTTAAACCATTTAGCAACTATTCATCACAAAGTGTTTTTTGTGACCTACACTTAAAAGAGATGTAAATATATATACAGAATGATGTAAAGGGCAAAGGCCGGACATCACCAAATACTTCATAACTCTGAAAAGCATTCCGACACAGATCAACTGATATGCTTTCGGAAACATATGTTATTATCCGAACTGATGTACTCTTCTCAACACCACAAACGGGTAGACATTTAGCCATACAAATATTTAATTGCATAGATTTTTGAGCAAGGTACTTTCTAATTGAGTTGAGAACAGTCAAACAAGAACAAGCTCCTCCAGGTGGAAAATCCTGTATCAATCCTAGTGTAATTGAGTAAAGGGTGATGGATGCTACGCTTCTGCTTTCTATACGTAAACTCTAACTAATATTCTCTTCATCTGTGTCAAAGATTCTATACGTGGGCTTATCTTGACAAAGTTATAGAGCAATGGTCTACAGTCTGAAATCTCTGTAATTTAAGATCAACCAATGTTGCATCAAGGAAATGACTTTTGCATTTTCGCTTTTAGCAAAACGGCAGGACAGCGCTATTCAGAATGAATTGTCCCAGATTTGATTCTAATCACTGATGAACAACGGCTGTTGAATATTGCTCTTCTGTGAGCACTCTTCTAGGTAAGTGCTTAGGAAGTTGTTCTTGGTTTTCCCCGCTACACGTGAGTAGAACCCACTACCTATGAAAAATCTTTCCGTTAGGCCATAGACGTTAAAATACCTTATAACAGCCTTAAGCTGCCTATAACACGGTATCAAAGTTGGTACAGTTAGATCTCAATATGGGAGCATGAAATCCTGACTTTGATTCTTCTCACAGTTAAGCTATTTGAGTTCAGTATTGTGCTTCTACCTTTTTCATGCATGCCTGTCTGGTTGGATACTTGGGAGTGCTTTGGGTTTTCATCCATGCGACAAGTCAATATGGTTCTATACCAATAAAATATCATCCCGAAAGACGATTTGTTTTACAAAAGCCTTTGCCTGTTGAGTTGTTCACGACGCGTTGTCAAAATCGGAGTTACTGTTAGGAAGTTTTCCAAGTTTCTTTTGCAAAGACATATGAATACAGTCTATGAAATGTCCTTCATGGAGGTCTTAAGCTGTAAGTGCTTAAGAAAACAATCTTATAATAGCTTTTGGTTATTTGGTTATCCACTACGTGGCGCCATATATTCTATTCTGTGCAATATAATATATATTATACATTGATCTTTTTAGTAAAAAAATCATATTTATTGTCACAAAAAGTCTCCAATTACTTATTCTTCTCCAATCATTAGTATTATTTCTCTTAGAGATCGGAATATAGTCTTCATGCAAATGCTTAATTTGTTCTCAAACCTTTTTGATACACGCTGTTAAATTATTGCATGCAGGGAGTATTTAACTAAACGTGGAATAATTAAAATATTTCGAAATAGGTTGTTTCATCTTCAATCTGTTCTTTGATAATAAAGCCTTTCCTCTACAATTTGCAACATTACCAACCATTGTTCGACTGAGGGGGTTCAGAGTATTACTCATTTTTACAAAAGTTTCTTCTTTGATATATATTTCAGTTTATTTGAACTTTTTTTTGCATATTGCACTATAATATTAGTTTTCTTAAAAAATTTAATGAGGTATTATTGTTGTTTGTTAAATTAACAAGTGGCCGTAGGAATGGTCGTACCAAAAGACGTAGTAGGAAAAAATCTAAGTGGAAAAAGTTTTATTATTAAAAATCCAATTATTATAAAAAATTATTTCTTTATTCTATCAATTTTTATTTATTAAATTCTTCATAAAAATTACATATTTGATGTCTAAATTTAGCAATGGATAGTCTAGCACTTAAAGTCACTGAAATTACTGACTAGTCACTGAAGACTATTGTAAGGCATTGGAATATGCGTTACATATATGATTGCTGGGAGAACTCTTTTTAGGAAATATTGAACATATTGTCAAGTTGTAAAGGTATAAATTTAGAAAACTTCCAAACATTTATTCCTATAACACTGCAAGCAGAATAGAGAAGTGTAATATCTATTTCCCATTGTTCAATCGTCTTTGACTCCACATCCAGAACCATTAATCCACATTGAGCCCAATACAACACTTTTTAAATTCAACCACCATCTTTTAGCAAAAGATACTTTATTATTCGGAATCCATTACAAAACTTTTGCCCAGATATATTGATTTAAGTGGGAAAATTAGATATAAGTAAAATGTAACTTTGAAGCCAAAATCAAACCAATATTAGTTGGCAAACACTATACTTAATATGGTGTTACAGCAGCAGATGAAGGCTAAATACATAGCATACTACAAATTAATTCTTGAAATAAGTTTATCATAATTGATATCTTTTACTGAAAGTAAAAATAAATAAGAGAAAAAAAGTTATTGTGATATATTAGGATTGTTGTATATTGCTGATATTTTAAAAGTTTCATTTATTTTTAGAATAACTTTAAAAGGCTTTTTGGCACGAAATAGTTGAAAAAGGATGACACTGTTTTGCTTTGTTTCATCAAACCACTTGGCAACCTTAACTCCAACAATAAACGTTAACTATAATAAAAGGCTAAATATGTAGAATATGAATTCATTTTTTTCATCATCAAATAGTTAATAAATAAAACAGTAAAATTTTAAGTGACTCGTTTCCATAGCAGTGACTCGTTTCCAGTCCTTCGTAACCACTTGTAACCACTTCGTAACCACTTCGTAACACTAATTGTCTCCCAAAATACAAATTAGTATAATATAAAATTTTCTTTGTTATTTATTAGAGAATTCCATGTTTCTTCTTCATGTTCTATACATCAAAATAAGAATGTTTAACAAATAGTCCATTGGGAATGTTTAAAACTTAGCAATCCCATGTTCTTTATACAGGTAAAAACTGGAAAATATAGAGCTGCTTCTAAAATTGACAAATTGAAATAAATCTTTTTTCACCCGAAATTATTTTCAAAATCATCTTGATTTTCAAAGTAATGCACTACTTTTTATTTAGAAATATTCTGACTTTATCAACCAAGTTGCATATTTTCTTTCTTTAAATAAAGAATATTTGCTTTTCACAATATTCGAACGATATGTTGTCAGATTTTACTACTCTTGCGATCAATATAGTTTATTATAGTCTCAATATATATATATATATATATATATACCTGAATTTGCATTAAGGAAAAATTGATGTTTACGAATGAAATTTCGTCAACTAAAATCGCGCGCTCGAAAAGCACTGAAATAATTAGAGACGTAAAACAATAGCAAGTGAAACATTCGTATTTACTAAGCTCTTAATAGTAGGAAATTTCTCTGTCATTTCACAGGTCTATATTATAATTGTGGCACACACAAAATGCATAAAGGATTATCATTTTCATTATATATTTTAATATTCTCAATGTATATGTCAGTGCTTATAAAATATAGTTCCTTTTCAATTATTTTAAGATAAATAATATCTTTTATTCAATTCTTTGTTTATAATTTTCCTTTATTAATATCATGCATATTCCTTGAATTCTTAACTTTTGTGCTTCATTCGCTTAACAGCATTTACTTTTTTATACCGCATAATGGAAAGTCTAGCATCCTAAGAGTGTTCTAAAGCATTTGATAACAGGCGCATAAATTACTTTCCGAAAAGTCTTTTCATAAACATACTGATAAATTCACGAATGGCAAAGGAAGAAACTAGAAAAACTCAGTGTCACCCACTTTGAAAGGCGTGCAGGAGGAAGATAGAAAAGTAACGTCAATCTTCCATCGTTCGCCAGTGGCTGGTATCAAACCTTTCGATCTTAAAGACACTGTTCCATCACTGTGAATCTACAACGGATTTAATATCATTCACTTTAACTTTAGAAGACATCAATGTGAGAAGTTTGTAAAAAGGTAAATGCTCTTTAGTTAATAAAAAGTAAGATACAATTAGCTATATAAAATAAAGCTGTATCACACACAAAAGCTCACAAAATCGTCGCGCAATTTCGAAATTTTAGAATCAAATTACCTAACATCCTATTATAGATCATTCTGATTTCAATAACAAGATGACCGTGCCTGGTATTTTTTACGAATCGTAGCTTCAAGGAAATCATGTAATCCGTCTTTTTTTCAACCCCAGATAATTTTTCAGTTAACAAATATAGGATAAGGATTTTTATTTATTTAGTCTAATTTATATAAAAAGTTATTAGTTGCTGAAAATTTAACACACTTTTATTTTAAATTTAGGAAAAAAGATTATATTAAATGATAATGCATTAAATGAATTAACGAAAATAATGTGTAAAAATTTTCTTTTAATATTTACTATAAAAGCTCAATTAGCAGTTGAAAGAGTAAAGAAAAGAAAAGAAAAAAAATCATTATAGAATATTTTTCTTCATAAATGCAACATAGTATGTAATGTATTTTCAAAACAGGGAATTATTTTTCCGAGAATTCGTTTGTTCCGATACTCTTACGTATTCTCATTGCATTTTCTGAATACTCTGATACACAGCGGTGTATCTTTCATTTTTGTTGGTATCAAAGAAAATAATCTTCTTAGTAAATAGATAATAATAATATTTAGTTTCTCTTTTATTAAAATCTGTTTACGAGTTATCCACTAGGTGACACTTACATCTGATCTCTTTGAATAGTTGAGATTTCTGAGTTCGGTAAACATTTTAGTTTACATTGGCTTGGAATTAGGAGATGAATGTTATGCAAGAGTTTCTATGAAATACAACTATATTAGGATAACAAGTTTTGTTTCAATAAGAATTACAATAAAACAGGGTACATTCTTTGTAGGAATCAAGATTATTTTAACAAAAATTTAAATATTTTAGATATTTTGATAAAAATGAAGATGCATTTTTGATACATAGAAAGAAATTTAAAAAAATTATGGATTCAGTGGCATTGGTCTCAGTTATTATAATTTTATATGGTATCTTAAATTCAATGCATACTTAATAACTCATTTCATGTTGTTTCAAAAGCTGCTCTTTAGAACACATCCTTTTTAATTTTATACACAATCGCCATCATTTTTACCTGGATGTATAGGTCAACTCTCTTTTCCAAATTACAAGATATTTACACTATTTACATTTTTTATATCAAGATTTTATGCTTTCAGACACGTCGTGGTTTTATTATCCCATTAGTAATTAGATTACAACTATAAGCAACCACCTAAATTTTAAATTGGAAATCAATTATAACAAGTTTCTATAGAATTCGTTCGTGTAAATTAAAGTGATGTAAACCTGGGGGAAAGGGTAAAAAGCACGTGTCCAGCAGATAGTTGATAGGATATCTAACCCTGCCGAAGACAATTGCATTGAAAAAACCTGAGTATTCAAAAGTAAGATAGAATTTAATGTCTTTTCACTGGTGGGAAGATAAAGGCGAATGAAAACTCAGGCGTCGACTTCATCACTTGACAGAAGTTCAATAATGCGAGGTGATTAATTGTGCTTAACAGCTTCATTTGACAAAAATAAGTAACCATAAATATACTGCCATATAATTTAACTTTCTGCGCGAAATGTAAGTTGAAATACATTCAATAAACATACAGAAATAATTTATTATAGGAAACTTGTTCTTTGATAGTGAGAGTGGCTGTTATTTATAATTTTGTGTCAGCATAGTAAAATTACTTCTAAATGAATGTATAGCATCGAACTGACAAAGATGGATAAAGGTTTTATTGCCATCAATTGCAATCGATATAATTTCCATAATCAAGAAATCTTACAGTACGCAATTGGGAGAGAATTAATCATTTGTGAATTATTTATTCATAGATGCTTATAAAAATTATAAATAAAAGTCTACAAATATAACATGCATATAATTTTGCCAGTCAAAAAATCTTACAATAGAACACTTTGAAATTTCAGACCATTTGTAAATGATTGTACATTGCTTACTAATATCGCTAATATTTAAGATCTGTTTAAGTATAAAAATTTGTTTTTCACAGGTTTCGGGAGTCTACACTTGGCCAAGTGGAAGTACATTCGAAGGTCAGTGGCAGAATGGAAAGCGACACGGTTTGGGCGTGGAAACCAGAGGGCGCTGGACGTACAGGGGCGAGTGGACTCAGGGCTTCAAGGGCCGCTATGGCATCCGTCAGAGTGTTAGCTCCGGTGCCAAATATGAGGGCACCTGGGCCAATGGCTTACAAGACGGTTATGGATCTGAGACCTACGCCGATGGTGGTAAGTAAAGATCACTTTTTTTTTATTCCCTTCTAAAATTGTTATATTTTTAATAAAGAAATAAAATACAACGAATAGTTTCTTAAAAGTACATGACAAGCCGAAACGTTGTAAGACTAGACTAAATTCAACACCAATCCTTTGCTCAGTAAACATTTTTTCCAGAGCAAACGACATCTAGCGGTAGAAAATTTAACTATCAGTGGAATAATACACACAACCTAAATTAGCTTATTGGAGTATCGGATGACTATCATAGTAAAAAAATGAAGCAGTTAATTTTTTTTGCTAGAATGTAATTTGCAGCCCTATCTCTCTCATTTGAACAATGGAAATGAATTTCATAAACCCAATGCATTTTGTTCAGCCAAAATTTTGAAAGTTAAAGCATCTGAACATATTTTTGAGAGTTCAAAAGCAAAAGCAGCGAAAAAGTCTTTATTAATTATTTTATAATTAACTCGCAATAAATATTGAGTAATTGTTATTCATCATTTATCATAACACTGAAATCAATATTGTCTACCCAATGTTAAATTCTGAGACGTTTAAATTTTATTAACATAAAATTACTTTCAATATGCAAATAGATTCATAATTCTAATTCTTTAAGTTACTATATTAAATCGTTTTTCGATTGATTAAAGTTTTTACTAATTATCTTTTTTCTTCTGATTAAACTTTTACACTTGTTCGCAAGCAATTGAAATCTATTTTGTTTACAAAATTTGGAATTAAATTTCAACTCATGGTTTGCACAGTAAGTTATGCTTTTTTCATCTCAAATGCAGTATAATTCATGATTTTAGAACGCAGAAAAAAAGATGAATTCATAAGGAATTGGTCAATCTTTTACATATTTGGGGGAGGAAGGATTTATTACACGGCTCCTACACTCCCAAAACAGAGAATACAAACTCTTTGATAATTTAAAATAAAACAACTCTCAACTTTATACTAGATTAAATTACCAACATTGCGACAACTTTAATAAGTCGTAAATGAAAATGTTTCGGTTGCCTTCCATTTGCCAACTTTTAAATATTTTCATTTTACTAAATTTAGCAGTTTATCGCGGAAGTCGTGAAAATCACAAATAATACAAAAATCCTGATTTACTACATTTAAATTTTAGATTTAAACAAAAATCTTTTAGGCAGTGGATTTGTTATAGAAAAACTATTTAGTCTTAATTAAAATATGTCAGAATAAATATAACATATTTAATATAATTTAAGGAGGTCTCAGAATTTTTTTTCAAATTTATTATATTATTATGCTTTTATGTATAGTAGAACTTCCATACATAAGAATAAAATTTTACTTATTTAATGATTATATAATTTCCCAAAAACTTCTAAAGACTTTTATTCATGTGGTTTAAAATGAAATGAAAATAAAATTGATGTATAAATTTACACAATCTTTTGCACATAATCTATTTTCTCAAGAAAATAAATTGCTTTTAATTATAAAATTAGGTTCTAAATTTCAATAGCATTTTTAAATAGTTTATTAAAATGACAGTGTTATGTTGGTGTTTAATTTGATACATTTTACATCAATTAAAAATTTGTTATATTGAATAAAATTTAAACTTTACTACTTTTTTCTGTGTTATGTTGGTGTTTAATTTGATACATTTTACATCAATTAAAAATTTGTTATATTGAATAAAATTTAAACTTTACTACTTTTTTCTTAAGAACATAAATTAGGTAAACTATGTAAGAGTCTCTAAGTCCAATGCATTTTGAATTTTGCCGGTAGTGGTTTTAATGTTCTTTACACATTATTTAAGGATATGTAGATGTTCATGTAACTACATAAAGTTGCCCGTCCTATGAACCGGAAGTTCTGTGTAGTGTTAAATCACGATTAAGAGCAGAGAGCATTTCTTTTAAAATAGATTCTCTATTCTTTTGCAGAAAGTGGCAACAGGCAACAAATCGCTTCTGAAGTAGCTCTAGCCGAGACAGGAGGTTGGGGAAAGAAGGGTTGAGTTGATTCCAGAAATAAATAGGGGGAGGGTGCGTGCAAGAGCAGATAAAAGAACAAGGCCTCCAATAAAAACTTAAAAATAGAGTCTAGGAAAATTCCACACTCGTCGGCTAGTCTCTATCTTTTGTGGAAGTGCTGAGGTATACAGAAAACAATGCCTCTCAAAATGTTCTTTAAAAAATCCCGATCTGGTTTGTAAATTGCGAATAGATTGAACATCGTTATACTATGAAGTAACGAGAGTTATTCGCTTTCTTTCTTAAATTATTTTGTTCTTGCTATTAAAAAGATCGAATATTATTATTTTCTAAATTATAACACTTTTATATTATTCGAAAATAGTATAAATTGCTTACTTTCTGAAATTTTAAATCGGATGCCTCTATATCAAATACTTTTACGCTCTGCAATTATGAAGTTAATTACTCAAAAGAGAATAATATGAGGTTTGGTTTCTAAAAATACTATTTGATCCGTATGTTAACATAAAACAAGTAATATTCCTACTACATAATGAAACAAGTTTTTTTCTTTTTTTACAAATGTGAATAAAAAAAGAAATCAGTTCTCAATATAATCTGTGCATTGTTCGTAACTATCATTTTAATAAAGAATATTTCTTAAGTGATTTATTTTTATTGCCACTTTTTATTTTCCACAAAATATATTTTAATTTCTAGTTTATATTTCAAGTTAGCATTGAAATTTCAAGTGGCACCTATTTCTATAATAGTAACCGGTAAACCAGGCTTCGATTAATTTCCCTTGTTTTCTCGAATTGTTTAAAAAACATCTAACTTTACAGAAGAACCGAATTTTAAAAGCATTAAAGTAAATTAAATTTATAGTTTTTCAATAAATTTAATTTTATCTTGCCATTTTATATTTATTATTTTTATTTATTTTTTAAGATATATATTATTTGAAATATATTTATTTGCTTATAGATATTATATTTACTCATTAACATTTGTTGGCTGTAAATTTAGAAGAAAAAGCGCTCCTCCAGAGCCTAATAGTTAACAATTTGTTATTTTGTCCAACTGAAAGACATTAAATAAATTTAAAGTTTTGTATGTCTCCAATGGAGAAGTTTTTAACTGTGAATGCACAGATTATTATTTGACTTGGTCACATGACCATGTATCGAAATTACGAAACATATTAATCGCAGTTAACAAAAATAAGAACTATCAACATGATGATCTTCGGTAAGAAAAATAAATAGCAGGAAACATTAATTTTTTTATTTTCCATGTGTTTAATTTTAAGAAATGTATAATTAATCATTTTACAATTTATTCACTGTGTTCATATACTCTTCATATTCATTAATCTAGATTTACATTACCATGAAAACGGTTTCTGTTTTTAATATATAATGTACAACAGAATTTGTTTCCCTATTACTTATTGTAGAATTTTAAATTATAGAGACTGTTTTTTATGTTTTCGCTGCCAACATAGCAGATAATGTTTTAAGTTACTCTATAAATGAAATTTGGTATTAATCATTAACAGCAAGTTTGTATAATATTTTAAGAAATGAAAAAAAAATTAATAATTAAATCAGGGTGACTTTGTAAGAAACAGTATTTTTCCTCATAGTAAAGTCCATTGTCTTGCAGATAATACTGAATTACTTTGTTTTACAATGGGGCTCTTTTAAATTAAAAATATAGGTTTCAATTATTTGGGATTAAGGTATTTTTTATGAATTTCTGATAAAAATTTTCCATGTGATTCTATTTTTCATACTATACCTTAAATAATATTTTTATTATATTGTACTTATATGATGCATTTTACCCGAGTTATTTAAGAACGTAAAAGTAAAACGCATTTTTTACAATTTTTTTCTGAATTTGATTTAACAAAAGATTTTTTAATTTTTTATTCTGATATAAATAAAAGAAGTTTTAATGATTCAAGATTCAGATTTATTAGATTAAGGATTAAGTGAGTTAAGATATGCCAGATTTCATTCATATATATTCTTTCATTTTCAAAAAAAAAAAAATCTTTTAAGTTTAGAAAAAAAATTGTTTTAAAAAACGCTTTAATTTACTAAAAATTCCTTTTCTTTTTATTGATGAATTTTTTCCATGAGAATAATTTTTTCTGCCAATCTATTATTCCATGGGAACCTAACTTTTAAAATTTAGTGATAGATCCTCCTTACTATAATTTTATGGTTATTATTAGTTTCTATAGATATTCTACGTAAAACGCCTACAAATATTATTTTCATTGACAGCAGACCAAATACTTGTTCATTTTTATAGCTTTAACTCAGAGTAATGTAACATTTCAATTTACTTTAAGACCATACCGTCAAAAATATAATAGTTGAAAACTGATATAAAATTCCTTTAAAAATGCGACAGATAATAGTATTCATTACATGCTGAATTTTTATAATTAGTTGGTTTCACTGAAATCTCCCAAAGGTGAAAACTTAGAAATATTCTGTGCGACCACCCCATCATAAGTGCATGAAGAAGTACAAATTTTATTTTTCAAAATGGCTTGTATTTAATTGATTAACCATGATGTGAAAGGCATGATTCTTGTTATTAGAGGACAGCAGGTTCTATACCTGATCTTACCGATGAACGTCATATTGAGGGACCATATTCACAATAAAACTTTGGTAGAGTTCAATAAGTTTTCTTTAGAATGATGTGAAGTTTAGACTCAAGTGTTGATGAAGTTTAGACTCTGATGTTGAGATTCAAAATTATGAATTCTTTATTTGTGTTTCGGTCCTCAGTAATACACAATCTCTAATGTGTCATAATACTCGTGAAACATGACATTCTTTTATGTAAAACTAGATCTTACCCCTGACTCACGTTGCATCCAATGAATTTCAGGAGATAAATTTTACTGATATTTGCAATATTTTCAGCTTTTTTTCATTATATGTTGATTTTATTTATATTTTTAAATCCATATAAATAAAATCCTTATTCGTTTTTCAATTAGAATCTAATATTCAATTACAAAGGTAACTCGGAATGGGATGAAATTTTGAGCTCTAAATATTTTACAACATGGGATATCATTCAAATTTAAATTTTTATTATATAATTTCTAATTAATGGTGATTTGTAATAAATTATAATTAATCTTAAACTGAATGTAGTATAAAGTGGTTTACATGCTGCAATACGCAGCTCTGGAGTTCTCTTGTTTCAATGGTGAATGTAATGTTCTTTCCCTTCTTTTAAATTTGCCATTTATGCGTAGAAGAAAATATGTAAGATTTCTTTCTATACTTACAGTCTATAGATTTTTTAAAAAAAAATAACGTTTATATTTTTGTATCCCTAAAACAAATACTGCTTTTTACCAGAGCAGCGAATGTGTTTATGCTTTTTAAAATTAACTGCTGAAATGCATTACAGCACAGATAAAGGGAAATCTGATTTAAACACTTAATGCTTCAGTTCAAAAGTTTGTATAATGAATTTTCTCTAGGGCTTCAATGTTTATTTTGGTTAGGAATATATATATTTTAAGCTGTACATTCCGATAATTAAACCCCGTGTGCAAAAAATGATCGTTGAGTGACATGTCAAACTATTTAATATTTTCGTGTTTAAAGAAAATTGTCAAGGTTTCTGTCTTCATTAAAATTGTTTAGCTGATCTTTCGTTAGTGTAAAACAATAAGCAGAACCAAATAAATATTAAATATTGTTAAAAGATAAGTATAATCATTTTTTCAAATCACGTTTTTTCTTTAAGCTGTAGACAATATTTTCTTCTAGAAGTTCCGATCAAGGGAAAAAGTAGTTTTGCCAAATAGTATTTCTTAATGATTTTTTTTGTTTGCAATTATTTATTTGAATCCAAAACATAAAATATTTTAGATTAATTAAATTATCAGAATAATCTGAAATAATGGATATTAAAATTGGATTTTTATAGTTTTCAGTGTAGCCCGGTAATGATATTAGAGATTATCATGGAAATTAGGATTAACTTGAGATTCGGTGATAACTAAGAATTGAAGGAATTTTGACCATCCAAACTGAGAACAATATATCTTTTTTTCTATATGTTGTCACGCGTTTGTTTTGGGCAATAATGCTGATAACTTTATTTATGGTTCATTAGACATGTATTGCCATGAAATCCATGTAGGGCTGTACGTAAAACATTTGTTTCCAACGGTGGCATTTGAAATAGTTTACTTTCAATTTTACAAGCAGCTTTCCAAGAGATAGATTGGCCTTTAAAATCTGGTATTTTCCTTATCTATGTTCTTACTATGAAAGAAAATCATTTATTCTGTTGTGAAGAGATAGTAATCCAGGAATTTATTAAGAAATTAAAGTAGAGTTTGGGGCGTGGATTTTATAAATACTTCAAACCATTCAATCAATTTGTGAGAATATTGATTAATTGAACGATTGAGTTTAATATGGTTTCCCTTCCTTTGTGATTAGAAAAGTATTACTGATGAAATATTTTGATTATTGTCAAGAGTTTGATATTGACGCTAGTTAAACGCGCACGCGCGCGAGGACACCAATAAAATGTTCTGCATCCCATCATCATTTTTTAATGTCTACAATGTAGTCTTTAGAAGCTCATGAGGCCTAATTGTTCTTGTGATCACTGTAAAACTGATTTTATTCCCACAGCACCAATCAGCATTCAGAATTGCACACATACCAAATGAAGCTTAGAGAGAAGTGATACACAATGTCATGTTAAGTAACCAGATAGCAATATACAAGTGTTTCAATAGCACTAACATTATATAAGATTTATATAAATGGTATTATCTTGACTCAAAGGATATGTGTAAAATGTTTTCTGATCATATTCGAAAACTTTTTATAGAAATCTTACAACAGGAACTAACTGGTTTTGAATGTGAGCTTTTAGTTAGAGTCAGACGAATGTTACATTCGATTTTGGAAATTATAAGGATATTATACATGTTTCGTCAATAAAAGTGCCATGAATTCTTATAATAAGATTTCTTCATTACTTCTAACTATGGATTATCCTGTGATGAATCGATTTATTAATACCTGAAGAAATGATGTCTGTAACAAATAGTCGGTGTTAATGGAAAACTGTACTCCGTTAAATAACAGCCATGATCAAGGTTGGAAATATAAAAAAAATTGCATGAAAACATGCTTCAAAACACACCATTAAGGGTATAAGACAAAAAGAGATTAATTGGAATGATTTTATAATAATATGTTATCGGCTGCAGTGCTTCGAATTGATGATAACAGTTGAACTTTGAAAGATTAGAAAAGTATTTTCTGGTCAAATTATAGTCAAATGATTTCATTTAAGCAAAAATTAAGTGGGATAATTGAAAATGAAGCAGATCCTTTGAAATTACAGGTCCAAGTTGTTTGAAAGGCACTGTACAATAGGTTGATCTTGACTTTGTAATTGGTAATGTTTTTACGTGTGATGTATTTAATTGATGGATTGTCATGTACTAATCATTTCCAGGTTTTAAATGAGAACTAGAAATGTTCACATTTAGAACCTGGAAATGATTTACAGGCATTAAGAACTTCATGTACATGAACAACGAAAAGTAAAATTTTCAATAAGTTAAAATAAAGCTCAATTTGTTTTGATGAAAATTCTGAATGATTCCCGTAATTTATTTGACCACATTGATTGATAAACATGAATTCTCTAGAGCACAATCGAAAGTAAATTCAAAATTTTGCACCTCTTCAACACTTTTCCCTTTATATACATTTCTAGAAATTGAATATTTCTTAAGATGATTTTGGATGAATTGTTGGATGAAAGCCATGTCAATTTGCTTCACTTCATCGAACAAAAGAAGTCTCATAACGTAATAGATAATACACTCTTGCACTTATCCCACCGCGAAAAATTTAATATGCCGTATTTGTCAGTGATGTATTTATTAGTCACAATAAAATAATTTTAAGACAGAATTTCATATAGAAAAAACACTAAATCAAATAAAAATGGAATGATGATGCAAGTTATAAATGAAATATTTTAACTCATCTAAGTTCAAGTATCTAGCATTTGTTTCATGTTACCATTTTACATTGATAATCTTGTTCCAGAATAGCGTTTTCCAACCTTAGATATGTGTTGCCCAAATTTTCTAAATGTTTTTCATTTTCTAATGTATCAGTTTATAAAAATTAATTTAATTTTCTATGCTTTATTTGTAATAAACAAAGTGTAGCATTTAAAAATTTCTAGTAATAGACATAAAATCTATTCACACCGCAAACAATTACAAAATTTTTTTTTCGTTCTCAAAAAAGAAATAAAAAACTATAAATTCCATGTCATAATGTAATTATATATATATATATATATATATATATATATATATATATATATATATATATATATATATATAATTGATATATTGATATATATAGATAATTGCAATTCATCTAGTTCATCAATTGATGA
Organism: Latrodectus geometricus; assembly: GCA_026290005.1. Taxonomy (NCBI): domain Eukaryota; kingdom Metazoa; phylum Arthropoda; class Arachnida; order Araneae; family Theridiidae; genus Latrodectus; species Latrodectus geometricus. The sequence goes on from JAPDSC010163837.1 coordinate 462,532, forward strand.
GAAACGAAATGTATTAATAGAAAAAAACCCCGTATATGGAGGATTCTTTCTGTACAATTAAGAATTCACATGTTTTTTGCTTCTCAAAAACATGAGAATAAAAACATGTTTAAAACTTAAAATTAATGCCAAGAGTCGATGTAAATGTTTTCTTAAAAAATAAGTCACACATTTTAAGTAATATGTTTCTCTTATACATTTTAGAAAAGGAAAATATAATAAAAAGAAAATGTAATTATTTTATTGCATTTTTCATGCACGATCTAATGAATGTCAACATGCTTCAATTACTATATTTATAATTTTTTAAGCTATTGCTTGTTACAGAGAATTTATTCAATTGAAAATACTTGGCTCAGTCAAGAATCTTTGGAAACATGAGAGTTGAAAATTCTTGATTATCAACTGTGACATCATTCATAGTTCTAGAATATAGTGACAAGTTATTCTAAGGTGTCACTATTTCAGAATAGCTTATTAATGTCATTCTAGAATATAATGACACCTTTGAATTACGAAATAGTGACACATACTGAACTAACTCATTATTATTCTAATTTACGGCTTTGGAATAGTAAAATCTCCTAGACCTTTAAAATCTGATTGTGTGTAGCTAATGAAAATTCAAAATTCTAAAACATGAATAAACACGAATGAAAAGAAAAAAATGAAATCTTTAAAGTGCTTTGGAAAAATTACCAAAACAATACAAGTAAAAAATATTCTTGAGATATATATTTTCCGATTATACAAAGAAATTGGAAGTTCATGTAAGCAGATGTATAGTATGACGTAATATGACGTAAAATAGTACATTTTTACAAATCATTCAAGAAAATTACTTAAAATTATTTCATTTACTAACAGAAAATATCAAAAGTGTAAACTCGTATGAATGATTCCACCCTCTTTCAATTACTTTTCTAAAAATACCATCATATTATGTAATAGCAATTTATATACAAAATAACTTATATACATAATACTTTATATATAAAACCATAACTGATCTATACTCCTTAAAATACCTTAACAATGACACAATAGCAGTTTTTACAAAAATCTTTTAAAGTTTTGTAAAGACTCATTAACATTTTAATTATTTCTGTTGTAGAATTATATTCAGCTATGAAATAGTTAATAATAAAAGAGATCTTTCGAGAACTTATAACAGCTTTTAGTGAATTTAAATAAAATATTCTTTTGTGTATAAAATGAAACAATATTTCGTTGCTTACATCATATAATGATAGTTATAATATTTTTAGTATCATTTTTCAGTTAATTGAAAATATTAATATTTTACTCATCAAAATATAGTTTTAATATTTTCTATTACTAAAGTATTTGTATCATTATTTTTTAATTTTTTTATGTAAATAATATGTTTATGACTTATTGAAAAAATAAATTACTGATTGGTAAAATAAAATCAGCTCAAAGCATTACTGAATCTTATTTGATTGAGTGTAGCAAGGTCTTTCTACCTTTTACCTAGATCATTCCCTTTTAAAAAAATGATCTTTTTTTTCTCGAGTCCTCACATAATTTATAATATACAACTTATTACATAGTTATTATACGATAAATGTGCATAAAAAAACTTAATTATAATAATAGAAATAAAATAATTTGGCTTATGTAAAATGAAAAAATTTAAAGAAGTTCGTTCCTGAAGTAAATGATTCACCATTTTTGATTCATTTTCAATTTTAATTTCATTATATAAACAAGAATTTAAAAAATGGCTATAATTATATAAGAGTTGAATTTCAATAAATGTAATGAATTTATTTGATGAATTATCACATTTTTTAATATTCGGCCAAAAGCTGTATATAATTACAATATATAATTAAAAAAGGCCTCTTTTTCGAAATAATTTTATTGACTTATATGTAATTATAATTATATTTTTTAAAACATTATTTAAGGGTTATAATTGATGATGTTTTATATATTAAATGAGAAAGTAACTAGGAGTTGTATTAGAATGTACTTACGCACATTAAAAGAAGAATATTATTTTCTATTAATTATATTTATATTAAATTATAATCAGAAAAAATTATTCACTGAGTCACACAGACCCTTTAATAAAACATATAAACTTCTGTAGATTCCCAAAAAATCTACCTAGGCTCTCTATGGAAAGTACCTGTAATATACTTTTTAAATTCTATCGATAAGCAAAATATTTAGAACATAAAAATTTACTGTTATTTATGATTTATTTTTGAATTCTGATATATTATCATTATTCTAAAACGAAAGTCAATTAGGAGTTAAAACAATTCACTGATGTCATTTCTTGAATTACTTTCTTGCATGATTTATTGTTATTCTAAATAAGTTTCATATATATATTATTATGAATCAATTGATAAGTATATAAAAAATTAAATATGTTAATTACTTTTTAGTAATTCATTTTATTTACTGGTATGCAGATTTGACTTGAGTTTAAATATAAACATTTGGCCTTAAGCACATTAATTCATATTATTTCAACATTTGAAAAAACATTCATCAATATGATTATTATAAAGCTTTCCAGATTCTAATTCTTTTTAACATTGGATCCTATAACCTGCTGAATTATTGAAGCTTCATACTTCGCTTTATGATCAATATAGTTTTTATATAATTTTTATATTAAAAACTATATTGATTTATTTTTTGTTTACCCTAATCTGATTTCATGAAATATTTTGTTCTATTTCGAATATAAAATTTAATTCATCAGTTTGTATTTTTTCCAATCAATTTAATTAATGATGAAATAAAATTGAATTTATGTTTAGATCCATGTTTATAAAATTTAATCTACATAAATTTTTATTTGTAAAAGTAATTCTTAGTTTTTTGTGGAGAGTTTTTTGTTTTACATATTATTCATTTTATCAAATAATGCTCTGTAATAATTCGGAGAACAATGTAAAATCTCTAGCTCTTGTTTCAGTTATAATTCCATAGAGTGGATAAATTAATTCCAGTAAAAAAACCTGAACTTATTTGCAAAATCATTAAAATTAATAATTTTTCAGTTAAAATTGCATTTGAAGAGGAGAATACTATGAGATTTTTCGTATATTAATATTATATGTTTAATAACTTGCTTCATTTTACCTTTTGTAATTTAATTTTAAAATTAAATAAAACGTAGTGAAAACTAGGGACTTTAGTTTATTACCTTTTCTTAAAATTTTTTTTCCCGAAATATTTTGTACATTGATAACTGTCTTAAATATTAACTTAACAATATTTAATTTAAAAATTGTAGTTTAAAAACATTTTTAAGTATAAGAAACTTTGTGTAAAATAGTTTTTGAACAAATGAATTATTTTTAGTTATTAAAAAGCTTTGACATTTACAATAATTTCTACATTTTTAACAATGTACATATATCTTTTTTAAATTCTCCAAACTTTTCATAAAGTTATGTTTTTCATTTGCGTCTTCATTATATATATATATATATATATATAACAAATACACCCACTTTATAGGGTACTGGTAAATCAATAACATGATCTCATTAAATATTTATTATATCAGTATATTTCGAAGTATTCTGAAAACTTTTAAAATCACTTCACCTCCGTCGACATCTCCCTTCGTTTTGAGTGTTGCGTAACTCTAACGACCGCAAGATTAATATCGATTTCTCGTCTTTGTTTACACTTTTCTATCGATACTGGAATTGTTGCCAGTAGGGGCTGTTGCAGAGAAAAGAAAATCTTCATGAATCTTTCATTACTTCAACAGGTCAAAAGTATTTGACTTTGTAAAAGAATCTCAAATATCTTTCGTTTGTTTTTCTCTGCGAATTTAGATTTTTCAAAGTGTTTTTAAGGCTTCCACATTTTGTTGCTTTACATTTTAGGGTTAAAGTTACGCAACTGTGAATGTATTTATGTATCATTTCATTGAAATGTTTCAGTTTTAGATAAAAAAAAATCATGATAAAAAATGATGTTTATGCTATTTAAACACGATTATGAATTATTTGTTCCAAGAACCAAAGCGATATGAGAACCCTTTCTCCCGTGAACTTTTAAATATAAATTGTCAAGTTCACTAAATTAAATTTGAATCAGCTAGGTATGAATGACATGTGATTAGCATTCTATAACTTAATACTTTAAATTAAATTGAACTTAGGCTTTCTCTCTCTCTCTTTAATTAAATTTAATTAAAAATGTGAAGTCACGTACACGTTAATATTCAATTTTCTTTAAAATTAATCTTTTTAAATATGCTCACTTAAAATTATAAAGAAAGATTAAAATAAATCTGAATTCATAATAAAAATTGGAAATAGACTTTTTTCAATATCATAAGATTCATAGATAGGAAGGCTCATTTTTAAATAAATTTTAATATTATAATTAAGATTTGAATCGATTTTAATCATTCTAATCTTTACAATTCAACTTCACGTTTTTAAAACTTAGTTTAAATAATCTATTAAATAATTTTAATATTTTTTCTTTACAGATTACATTTAAAGATTTGAGAATTCATTATTAATTAACACTTTGCTTTTATTTATTTTCAAAATTCGAAGATTCTTGGACAAGAATGCTTAATTCTGAATAAGATTTTTTTTATCAATATTGCAGTTTTTCATTCAAGATTTGAATATCCATTTATTCATAAAAAATAAATTTAAATTAAAATATTGATAAAAAAATTTGTCTTTCCCCTGGTTTTTTTTTACCAAAATTTGAAAGCTCGTGAATTTTAATGTCATTTTTAATTATTTAAGACTATTTTAGATTTTTATTACAGGAACCGAATTTTTTAATAGATTTACAACCCTATTTGTAATCAAAACTCAACTAATTATTGATTTAATTACAGAGACTGTTTTTTTTATAAATTAAACAAGAATTTTGTTCGAAATTCGACAACTTATAAATTCGAATTCTTGTTAAGTAGTTCTTAAAACAATTTTTTTTAACAAGATTGAAATCTTTTCGCAGGTTTGAAGATTTAGTAATTCATGTATTTACTTCTATGTTGTAGAATATTTTTTAATTTTTTAATGAAAATAGATATCTTTATATAAAGATTCAAATTTTTGCGGCTTTAATTCTCTATCTTAAACTAAGGATACATTTAGAATTTTTTTTATTTATCATTTGATTGCCATTTAAGACTTAAACATCAGTCACATTTGAAGAATTTGTATAAATTTGTTATTAATTTAAATAATGTTTCAATTTCTTCACGATTCTGATATCATTTTTAAGCCCTTAAAATGTTGATTCGATTAACCACATTCAATTAAAATTGTCTTCATTTTTTACCTGGGTTAGAAGACTTGATTTTCATTCTAGGGTAACTTTATGCAACCGAGAGCTGATTCAACCAGGACCAATTGCTAATGGAAATTCCGAATCCCTTCAAACTTCCACATCAAATATAGATTTTAAAACCATAAATTATCAAAGAAAAGACCAAAAATCTTAACGTTCGGCACGCCGCAAGGCCTCAAAAACATATAAGTTTGACTTCAAGTTTCTTTCTTCAGCTTATTTTATGGTATGATAATTTAAGGTAATTACTTTAACAATTTAGCTTCTAATCCCAAAGTGAGAAAGAGCTAATAAATTTTTTATTTAGGTAAATTTAATAAGATTAAAATAGAAGACAGCTGTAATAACAGCTAATTAAGAGGGTGGAAAGGGACTTTAGTGGGCATATTGTATATAATTTTAATTAAATTTTATCTAATTTTTCTTTTAATATATATATATATATATATATATATATATATATATATATATATATATATAACAAAAATTAAATAAAAACTAAGCTAATTAACAATGCACAAAATATTTCAACAGAATAAATAAAAAAAACTAACTAGAAATGTGCAAATCAGAAAAGATATTTAAGAAATTAGAAAAATTTTCAATAAAAAACTATACGAATCAAAGAATAATTAGATGAAAAAATTAAGAAAAAAAAGGAAGATTAAAATCAGAGATACATAAATTGAAAGAAGTAATTTATAAAGTTTCAGCAATAAAATGTGATTAAATATCTGCATAAATAAAGTTTAAGTGAATTTAAATAATTTGTAAAAGAGAACAAAATAAATATAAAAGTTGCGCTTTTCAAAAATATCTTAGTTTTATTAAAATGATGCAAAATGGTTGAAATTTGTAGAAAATTTGAATGTAATCAGAGGTTAAAAATTTATTTCTTAATATATACATTTTAGTAGACGAAAATAACTTCACGTTCCTCTTTTGTACATACTCAAATTATTTTTGTTTAATGATACTTAACAATTAAGACAGTTCCAAATATCAAACAGTGTGTGAAATTATTTACAGGATCTCTAAATTATTTAAATTTTTTTTCCAGATATCCGCAAAAATATTCCAGCACACAATTATTTTTTAATTCATATTGTAATGAAATATAAAATTATATTTAAATATTGTGTTATCAATGGGAGTTAAATTAATAATTTTGGATGTAAATTATATTAAATAATATTATGCAAAGGTAGATCTGAATATTAAATTTAAGGATTAATTTTAAGAATAAGATTTGTTACTATTATGTTATGCATAATGATGATTAAAGCGTTTGTTAAAATAGTCAGTTTTAAGTATACATTTTATGCTAAATTAATGACTAAAGATTAAGTAAAAGGATTAATTTCATAATTGCGAAGGATATTAAATTAATATTATTGAAAATATTGAAATAGATCAAATTTTTTAAGCATGGCAAATGTAATCATATTTATTCCCAGTATATATATATATATATATATATATATATATATATATATATATATATAGTAACTGAAGTACAAAAATTATATCACTAACTAATAGCTTTGTAGGATACCAATAAATATGTTGTTTTCAAGGATGTTTTATATAACTTTTTTAATTAAAATGTTTAAGAAAAGAATTTAGGTACGAAATTGTCATGATTTTCACAATTTTGAAATTTAAAGATCTTTTAGCCACATGTTTAATCATAAGCAAACGATTCATTGTTTTATGTTCTCACTAGGTTCCAGTTCGCCGCCAAAAAATTCGATGACACGACTGAATTCCACACCCTAATGACGATATCCGTGTCAGTCACGTGACGTATGGGCAAAAAAAATAGAAGCTAAAAAAAAGGGGGAACACCTTAAATTTCGTATCGACTTTTTAATAGCAGGAGACGTGGATGGTAGTTGCGTGATACGAGCTCTCACTTTTTTTGTCTTCTTATCTCGAAACGCTGGAATCATCCATCCCCCAGATTTCCACCAGCTTTCGGACGCAGGTGCAGACACGTTCCAATCGCGGAAGCATATTTAAAAATAGTTCCTATAGGAAAGCGAGTTGAAGAAAAAAAAATGGTGAAGTCTTTTTCTTGGCAATGTTGCCAAGGACAATGAGAATGCCTGGTGACGACCCTTCTCACTTCACTTCTGTCTACTCGTTTCGTGCTGCCACTCACCGTCTTTCCCTTCGAATTTAGAATTTGTGCTCAAAAAACTTCCAAAATGTTTTTATTGCCACTTCTGGAGCCCATTTTATTCTATGAATCACTTTTTAGAAGAAAATTTAGCCAATTGATATATTATTTTACAAATTTTAAAATTTGGGGAATTTACTGTGTTAGGTAAAAAAATTGATTTGCTATAGAAACCTATAGTGAGATGTTAGAAAAAGTTTCTATAATTATAATGTAAATATGTATTCTTACGTATGAAAGCATGTTTACTTAAATATACTCTAAAAGCAATAGCTCTCTAAAACCAATTTACTCTAATCAATATATTCTGAAAACAATTTAATTAACTCTACAAAAAAAAAAAAAGGAAGAAAAAGAAAATGTACGACATATTCAATCTACCAGAGAATTTCCATACCACCTTAAACTATCACTAGTTTTAATAACACATTGTAAAATATAAATAACTTTAAAGGTTTAAAACAATTGAAATAAATTCTATTTTAAAAAACATTAAAAAAATGTGATCTTGATCACGTTGCAAACGAATTTTTAAATCTCAATATTACATATACGGGTGATCGAAATGATGGAAACACCTGTGAATAAAAATGACATTTTTGAATATACTTCTTAAGATCTTAATATAATAATAGCTACCAGTTTTTCTTATGGAATATATAATGTGTTAATTATATTAAAATTCAATAAGTTTCGAATTTTTTTAAAACCGTAAAAGTTCGGACTTCTTAGAGCCCAAATAATAGGAACTCACTTAGATGAAAATATCCCATCTTTTCGTTATTTCTAGAGATATGGTGCCCACAGTCCTAACAACGTACACACACGGGGCAAGATATGCTCAGCAAAGCAAAATAGAGGGAAAGAGTAGCTTAGGGAAAAATATCAACCAGTATTGAAGAGCATTGAAATATCTAAGTGAATAACTGCAACAAAAGTTATTTCACAGCTAAACCGGCATTGAATTTCCCAATGTCAATCACGTGTGCCTTCATCAAGTAAAAATTGCCTTAAGATAGATAAAATCTATTCTTAATCTTGTCTCAACCACCCTGATTCTTCTTAATCTCGTTTCGAATTTTGCATTCTCCAACACTGCCTTCTTGTACTGCTTCCATGAACTGTATTGAAAAGTGGTCAGTAAGTACTGATCATTAGTCGAAGGACATGTGTTGGATTTTCATAATCCTCTGCCTTTTAATTCTTAACTTATAGTGATTTTAGTGACTGTTGTTTTTCAATTTGTAAGAGCTCCAGTGGTTCAGTAGTTTCCTGCAACTTTCTGTAAGATCAACAGAAAGCCACTTGCCGTTGATATTGATTGGGAGGGTGATCACATTCTCCCTCACTGGATTGCTGGAATCTATGGGATGGAGATGTATCCATGTTAATCCCTGTCGTCCAAAGTCCTTCCACTGATATGGCGTGAAAAAGAGGGTGCTAGGTCTGGCATGACTTCGTCTCCTGGTAATGATTCAAAATTATATGGGGCTTGGTGATAGGCGAGGATTCCAAATTCTAAATCCTAAAGATATGTTCTGAGGATTACGTGCACTGTTATGTAATTTTTAAAATAAAAAAATTCAACCTCGTTGTTGATAAACAATTTTTGATGGAAAGGATACAGTTCAAGAAAAAAATTGCTTTAACAAGTTTCTTTAATTTCACTCCTTCGAGATAAATTGTAATTTGTTGATTTTAAACGTGCTCTTATAGATGTGGGAGATCTTTAAAGTCTTGATCCCTTGAATTCGGTAATAGTTACAAAAGAGCCCAAAAATGAATTTGTATGATTATAAATTGAAGTTGCGTGGAATATTGGACTTCCTAAAGATAACAGAAAAACATTGTTCACTCTCAATCAACCTAAAATATCAAAATATTGACCATTCAGATTGTTGTTTGAAAATGTTACAGCGAAATAAAAGGATTTTTTCGCCTATGTCGACCAAGGGAAGAAATATGGATCCATTACTTCAAACAACAACTAAGTCAGCTATCAGCAGAGGAGAACAATCCGTAAAAGCGCTTTTTAGTGACAAAGCTTTGTCAATACCTGAAGGCAAGATTTTGATCTCTGATTTTAGAATGCGCAAAATATGTCATAACTTGATAAAAAAAAAAGAATCCTGTTATAGACAGTGTTATGGGTGAGCTTGAAGGGAAAAATAGTGAATCAATGACTATAAATAAAGAAAAAAGTTATGTTTTGTCACCAAGATAATTTTCTTTTAACAATGGCAAAATTGCAGTTTAAATTGATATTCTATTCAACTCATTTCCCAGAAGTAACTTCTAGATTCACTGCTACTTGTTTGATATCTCAAAAAGGAAGTTCTAGCGAAACAAATTTTATTATAATGAGGGATTGCCGAACTGAAATATATTTTGAAGTTTATGATAAATAATTTCACAAAAAAAAGGAATATTTGAGAAGTACAATACATACCTCATGAAACACTATACTAATGACTCAAGCCGAATTTTGGGCTAAATGTGGCTTCATTTGAGAGAATTTATTGAACAACATGTTAGTTTCTATAACTAACATTCTCGATAATTATTCTCATGAAATTCAAGATACTAATGATTATTGTTACATAATTTCTTCCTATGAATACTCTCAATAATTTTCCTCAATGAAAAATTTGCATTCTTCTTTCCCATAAATACTGTATATAACTCCTTCCAATAAATATTCTAAGTAATTTGTTACTAATAAACATTTTAGACAATTTCTATCCATGAATTGATTAGAGACTTCATTCCCATGAATATTCTACATAATTTCTTCTGATGAATATTCTGATTTTCTTCCCATCAATAATATGCATAACTCTTCTAGTGAATATTTATTATAAACTTTTGTTTTAATTCGGTTTCTTAAGGTTTCCTTACCCCTTCTAAAGATTTTCTTACCACTTCTAAAGATTTTCTAATAAAACAAAATTATTATAAATTACTGAATATCAACTTTCAAAATGAATCGATTATTATTATAAGAAAAATAAAAAAAATGAATTCAATATTATTGTTCTGCATTTCTAGAATAGGACGTTTTAAGCATAAGATGTTGCTTTAAATTTAAAATTTTAAAGATACATTTGCAAATCAACAAATTTAAATTTAAGTACGATAAATGTTTCACTTATTCATTCTATTTGAATTTCCAATTATTTTACTTACCTGTCATGCATTAGATTTAACCTATCATGAGCTATTTGTATAGATAGATTTTTTTAGTTACAAATTTAACTATACTAAGAGAGTTTTTTAATCAATAATTTAAAATTATAAGTGCTTTTGCTGTCATTAAAAACATAGCAACATAACTCAAATTAAGTTCTTTTCAGTTTATGAATAGTTAGAGTAATTTAATACGAAAATAAGCATTAAATTTTCAATTGCATTGAATTATATATATATATATATATATATATATATATATATATATTATTACTACATCAAAATTGATAAATATTCCATTAACATTATTATCGATTTATTATTTCTTGTTAAATTTTAATGGAAATTTTAAAACAGACTTTACGTTAAAAGCATTTTATATAAAAAAAATATATCATTTTGATTTTACATCATTTCATTTTGAAATTCTTCTTTCTAGTTTATTAGATATTTAAAAATATATAAGTAGATTTGTTTATTAATTTTACTTATTGTCTTTAACAGCAAATTTGGTTTGGCAAACGAGTTCTTTCAATATGAAGTTAATTTAACTATTTGAAAATTTAGGAAGGTAATATGTATAAAATCTAAATCAAAATAAGATATAAATTCAGTAAAGTAAAATTAGAATATATTTAAAATTTATATATAAATGGTTTCAAATCTAGAGCCTTTAAACTAAACGCAGCATTAACTGTTAAAAACAGTTTAATAACAGTGTTCCATGTAGACAGTTTAATAGCCGTATAAAATGTCATTCCATAGTAGATTTGAAGAGTAAAGAATGATTGTGTGTGTAGTCATTAGGTTATATTAATTTTATATTGTTCTTTAATTTCATAAACCTATTTTAATTTCTGTTCCCAAATGTCATATTACAATTTTCTTCTAAAAAGCATAATACCAGTTCTAAAAGCATAATACCTGACATAATACCAGTCAGTTAATGAAAACTTTTCCTTTACTTTCGTATTTGTATATATTAAAGACGACATTTCAAAAAATTGATTAGTTTAATTTTCATGCCTAATGTGCTTTTAACAAAGGGATGTACAACTTTGAAAAAAGAATAATATTTGACATCATTAACCCAAAAATAATGAAATAGGTATATTTGTTTGATTGAAAACAAAATAAAATTTTTGAATTAACAAAATAATTTTGAAAAGTATCAAAATTAGTTTCAAATGTTATCGATAAGTAGCGCTGCTCTCTGTAGTCAAACCGCTGTTCTATGTTTGATTTAAACAAAGAGATCAAACTTCCAAATAAAGTTCTGATTGTAACAATTACTTGGAATTACAATTATTGTCTTATCTCACTCTTGTATTCTTTTATTTCGGGGTCCATACAAAGAATATAGCTTTGAAAGGCATCTATCGGAAAAATTTGTAATCAATTTTACGTTTCTTTATATATATTCAAAATTATTAAATAATTTAGTGATAGAGAAAAAGTTTGAATACGTAAAGAACGTAATATTGAGCCAAATTATATAAAAGAAGTGGAATTCTTAGCAATTAATTTAAAGAGTTAGTCAATTTATCCAGATAATAGGGCTTGGACAATATATTCAAAAATCAAGAATAATTAATCCGCCAAATATTTCGAAAATAAATTATATTTATTAAAATATTCTCTTTATAAACACAAAATGTTATCATCATCCATTATATATTATTCCTATGATATGATGACTGGCCAAATTAGTTTCACAGACGAGATATTATGCAAATGAGAATTTTGAACAGGTATATTGAATCAGTTAAAAATTTTGAATAAAATTATTTAATTATTAACTTATAAAAACACATTATCATAAGTTTTCCAAAACAAATTGAAAATAAATAATCCAGAAACAGTGAGCAATGAAATAACAAAAAATATTATATTTATTAGAAAAACATCACAATATTTTTTACTTTACTTACAAAATTAGTTACAAATTTCTCCACGATGTTATGATATTCACTGCAATAAAATTGCAGATCAAATTAAATTCGTCAATTGTGTTATGTTATATATTATTAACAATAAAGAATGAAATTGAATTAGTACTGCTACACAAGTTATCATTAAAGTTTTTGCACAAAAATTCAAATAAAACAATATTTATTTGACAGATATAATAGTTAAAAAATAACAATTGATTACATTTTGAAGAAATTCTAAAGCATAGATCAGGAAATCAATAATCACAACACCTTCTTCTAGCAGTAATAACAATAGTACTTACATTTGGCGACTTTTCCTTGGCGATCTGTGTCCGTAATATACGTTTTAACCAATTATTCATTGACATCAGGCTCAAATGAAAAAAATATAGCTACATAACTCATACATCATTTTTAATATTTGTTTTCATATACAGAGCTTGCTCAAAAATATGTGCAATATCAAAAAGGAAAATATTTTTATTTTTAGGTTTATGATTAGTAACTTTCTCTGTCTTTCTCTCTTTATATCACTGATTATCTCTATGTATAGTACTCTTATATATAAAATTTCTTATATCCAAACTTAAATTATAAAGAATTTAAATCTTACAATAAATTGGTTATTTGCAAGCTTAGTCTTTCATAACTCTAACCTTGTAAATAAACCAATTAGAATCTATATATTTCTACCAGTATGCAAATAAATCATAAAATTTCAATGAAAAGCGTCTGTAATAAATCATTATAGTTAAAAAAAGAAATTATTGCTCCATGGTAGAATCCATCGGTGTCAGAATGTTTTATGTGAAATAAAATATATTTCATGTCAATATGATAATTCGCATAATTCACTCACATAATCAATTATATTGTAAAATATAGCATCATATATTTTTTATTCATATAAAGACATATATAACCATTTTAATCTACAAATGCCTTTAACAGCCTTTCATATTTCTTTCTTAGCATTCTTTATTTACATTAGTATCGCTGAAAAATATCATTTTTTAAATTTTATTTTATAATTTTAGTTTTTAAATCACAAGACGTGAAGAACGTATAATTCGATTATCTAACTCGCTGCTTTACACGTGCATTACTTCCAAATATTTTCCTATTCCTTAACGAATAAAAATCTATAAATTTTTCTTGAATAAACGTCCATTCAATTTATGCGTAACCAAACGCTACTAGTAATTTACATAAACCTGAGAAACCAAAGATAAATCAATTTTCCTTTTTAATCATTAAAAAAGGGATAAAATTCCTTTTTTAATGATTAGAGAGCACACACTGATTCTCAAAACAAAAGTCTTATTTCGATCCATACAGTTTACATTGTGTTTTTCCACAAAGGTATTATTTGCTACACTTATATTACTTGTTTAATGCTATACTTATATTACTTGCTTAATGCTATACTTATATTACTTGTTTAATGCTATACTTATATTACTTGTTTAATACATATTATTTGTTTAATGATTAGTATAGAGAGCACACGTTATGTACGAAAAAAAGGCCTTATTTCGTTCTACATAGTTTGCGTTTCCTCACAAAGGTATCATTTGTTATATATTTCTGTGAACATATTTATTTCCTTTAATCGAATTTGACTCACGTGTTCAACATCATTTTTAATTTACTCCATGACATACTTTTAAGCTGAAATTAAAAGCGTGCGTGGATTGCTTTATCTCCTTAATTTTATTATCCTTTTCTTATATTTATAAATTTTTAATCATAATATAAATATATCAACGAATATAACTTTCCTACAAGCCTATGACAAAAAGCGCCAATTTTCATTCATTTAAAGTAGAGTTGTACTTATCATAGTACTTACGACTATGATAATTATCATAAAAATATTTATTGGGTCATTTATTCATTGGTTGATTTATGAGAAAGATGGCGTTTAATCTGTTTTGAAGCCAATTTAAAAGAATTCATGATGATCCAAACAAAATGCGCATAATCCATCATGTCAATTTTTGAATTTTTTTGGTGACGAAAATATGTTGCCAAAATGACGTAGTTGTGACATAATGCAGCAAAAATATCTGATAAATGCCGAAGTAGAGTAATAAATCCCCGAAAAAAAGCTCATACATCTGTATTATAAATTTAAACCTGATAAATAAAAAGCATAAATATATATATCTAATTAAATCATTTTATATATTAAGATTATAAAAAGAAAAATAAGAAAATAGAATAAAGTATTCTAAATTTCTTTTCAATGGCATAAACACTAATATTGCTACAATAGAATTTGTACATAATTCTTATTATTCTCCATCTGTATGGCGTCATAAGAACCAGATTGCCAGATAAACAAGAAAAATCCACCAAAAAATCACCGTAATTTGCATGATATATAAATTATACGGCATCTGTACCAATTTATGAAAACAGTTTTGTCTTTTGAAAAGATTTTGATACTCTTTTATGCAAAGAAAGTATTAACTTATGTATCAGAGATGCATAAAATCAAATTGTTAATAATGGCTATGCGAATCATGGAAAATCGTGAATCTAGCAGCAAAACTAATTATGGATACTGCGCATATGTCTGAGCAAGCCTTGTATATGAAAGCAAAGAAAAGGAGTAACTTAAATTTTTCACCTACTGAGCATAGTTTTTAGCTATTCGACGATCTTATGTAAAGCATTAAATTTATCAAATTTTCTTAATTTAATTAAAGGAGCAAGATTTTGTCTTATTATATAGTAATAAAATCACTATCTCAATATGCTTTCATTAGTTAAATAGTTTGAAAAATGTTTTTAAATATTTTATGCGTTTAAAATTCAAGCAAAAGAATGCATGAAATCTTCATGTTTAAAATAAAAACTTCTCTCAAATTTCTGCTTTTCTTAAGGTTATATTTTAAATATATGCTGTCAAATAATCTTTTATAAAAATACGAAAATTAATGTTTAATTTTTTCCATTTTTCCACAATTAAGGGAAATTTTCTGGAAACTAGTTTTGTGTGAGCATTAAAATAAGATAAAAAGAGTTTTTGTACTTTAAAGACATATATGCTTCTTTTTTATTTCTAGTATTTTAATTAGAATAATTTCAGAATTTAATTATATTTCAAACGCAAATGTGTAAAGAATTTACGCAATATAATGGCATCTTCGCTATTATTTATTTTATTATTTAATCTTATTGTTTAGAGAAAAAACAAACAATCATATTTTATATTGGGTTGTTCGGAAAGTTATTTCATTTTATATGAAAACGAAAAATGTATTAATTTAATAAATATTTTATTAAATCGTACGTTGTCAATTTTATTCCAATACCTTTTACGATCTTTCTGGTCGTAGTATTATTTAATATTCTTAAAATGGTTGGTTTTCCCTGATAAAAAACTGATTTAGCGGGGAAAAACGAAATGACTTTCCGAACAACCCAATATTTTAACAAAACTATTAAAATGCTTCACAAAATAATTTTCTTTCAAGATAATTAAATTTACTTATTTTCGTAATTTTATGCTATTTTTTTAAAATTGAAACTAGCATTGAATGTACAATATTTTATATTCTGAAAAGTATATCTCTTGCTAACATTCTTACTACGCTGTAAAGAAAGCGTGATCATGTTTGAAAAATAATTTTTATGAAAAAATATGCATTTTTAGTGCTAAATAACAATTTGTTCACTGTGAATATATGTAATTTTTAAAATATAATTTTAAATAAGTGTACTAATTCTGAAATAATTTGAAACTGATTGTATATGTAATTTTTATATAAATACATAAAAGTCTTATATTCAAGCAGTAATCATCCTAAGACCCTCATTTTGTTACAATTTTGGCATTACATAGTGAACAGCTTAATGATTTTCAGTCAAAAAAAATATTCTAGCCTCTTGAGAAAACTTTTTTATTGATAGTGAACCTAATTCAGTTTGCAACGGTGGAAACCAGGAAAACTTCTAACCGAGCTGATATTGAAATGACTAATGTTTTGCCCTTCAAGGTTCGATTACCTCCTTGGCTCTGGATGTTTGAAGTGGTTTGGAATCTTTTTTAAACTGTAGGAGCCGGTTTAGTTAGCCCCGTGAACAACAACAACAAAAAAAAAAAGAAAAAAGAAAGAAAGAAAAATAACGGATGAGCAACAAAGAAACCAAACTGGCAAGCACCTACTAAGCACCTACTCTGACGGAATTTTCGATTTCGGCCGTAAGTGGAATATTCAGATGTCTTACTACAACTTTTAACTATTATTAGGCTAGGTTTTGCGATGTGTCTAACCATCAATTATTCTTAATGGAAGTTTTAAGCTGACTGTTTCCGATCACAATCAAAATTAATAATATTTTTTTAAATAATGTTTGGATTTAGGGGATGAGAAGATGTGGAAGTAGAAGAGTTTTGGAATATTCTCCAGTCACCAGTAAGTGTTTTTAGCATAAGAGGCTGAGATATTAGTTTTATGAAGGCATCAACTTTATGCAAAAAATTACTGTTTTTAAATCAGAAACATGTGTTGATAAAATTTACCTACATTTGTCTATCACGTTATACATTCCCTCCACATAAATTTGGAATTTAAATATTAAAATTTCATCATAATTGTCGAGATCATCAGTTCAAAGCATTGTTCCTGGATGTAATTCAGAATAACTCCAATTTACTAATACTCTACTGAGTAGGTTTCGTTTGAAAGATCGCAATATGTATTTGAGTGAGGCCGTTCGTCCTGATTGGGGAGGTTATCTTTCTCATTACCAGAAGGTAGTAAGTCCGAATTCCAACCTAAATGATGAACCATGGTACTTAATAATAATCTACACATAAAATAAGCCATTGTCGCAATATCCTCCATGTGGAATAATGTCTTTAGCAGGTGGCATGCCAAGTCTGAAGGTCGTCTTCTGTTTGATCCCTGCTTCTAAATTATGAGACTCAACATTCTTTGAAGCGATGACTGCAAGCAGATTGAATGGTTCACTTTATAAATTGATTGAATCCCGACCCAATTGAAGATTCGTAGGGTTCACTCATGGTGGATGGGGTTAGTAAAATATACTGTGGTCGCAATGTCATCTATGCAAACTTTGATGTTTTTGCAAAAATTAAATTTTTAAAATCAATTATTGTGCGGAGAAATCCTGCAATGAAACTTAAAATTCTTATACATCTTAAAATTTCTTTTAATATACATGTATTAGTTTTGAGTAAATTTAATGAATACTATTATATTACTTACAAATACCAAGTACAAGAGCATGGACAATTTTTGTTATGGAAATTTCAAACTAATCATAGTGTTTAAAAATAATCAATTTTTAAAATATAATTATAATAATGTAACTCTTACACAATGAAATTTTTTTTTCATTGTACACAATGAAATTTTTTATTTTTATTGTACACAATGAAATTTTTTATATTCGTGGTATAAGAGTGTATTTGGTAAAATCCTACTATCAGCAACGCGATTGACGTGATTTTTAAAAATGTCGCCAATAGCAAAATTACGATATTTTTAAATGTAAAAAATATAAATATCTTAACTATATTATCTTTGAAATATCTTAATATGGATGGATCAAATAAAAAATAGCAAAATACTTTTTCAGTGCGAAATGTGAACTTTCCAACCAGCGTAAATCTGAAATTGTATGGTAGATACTGAAAGAGATATAGAACAATACAATCATCGACCAAAAAAATAATGAATTTCTTTTTCTCCAGCCTTATTGAGTAGGTTTAATTTTCTTTTACTGTTGTAGGGTGAAAATGATAATATCAACTTTTTTTACCATGTTCTAAAATTACGAAATGGCAATTGTATTTATCTGTTCTGGTCATCAGAAATAAGTAGTTAGAAACTAAATGGTACGTTTGGTTATTGCAACATATTTCTGACTCCTAATTCCTGCCGACTCAAGCCATTGATTACCGGAAGTTACTTCATACTTTTTAACTACTGTCAAGTAAGGACATCAGCATATTGTTAGCACTGTCTTCTCCAAAAATGCACACCAATGAATTTATATTGAGTATAAAGAAAAGATTAATGTACCCAAGCTTTCTTTTTATGACTGTCTTCTGCTGTGTTAGGTATCGAACCTGCCACATTCTAAAAATAAGAGCGAAGCCTTTATCCACCAGGTTATTATCAAGATAAAATAAAACAAACGAGTAAAAATTATCAAAAATGTTTTCTTATTCAAAAAATATATAAGTTCTCTAATTCATCAATTTCAAATAATGTATCTATTTACCTTCGCGTATATCTACTTTCCAGCTATACACAAAAAAATGAAAGTAAAAGTAAGAAAGACATACATAATACAAATATAATTGCTTATAAAATAACTGGCTGTGAGCCAACAACTGCAACCCCATTTATCTCGGAAAATAATAAAAAGTGTTTCAAACAATATTTAGTCAGGTGACAATTATTCTCTAAGCAAGAAAAAGATGCTGGAGATGGAAAACAACATAAATCAGTTTTAACGAAAACATTTCTTTACTCCTGCTAGATTTAAAAATGGAGTAGCTGTCTCCAAAATTTTCTTTTGTTGTCTCAGAAACCATTTTTTTCCTAGAAATTCCTTAACTTGGAATTCTATGGAAAATGTGTTTTCAAAGAGTGGAAGGTATTCAATTTTTTTTTAATTCTAATCGAAAATAATCTTTGAATTTTCAAACCAGTTTAATACTTCGAATGTCATTTAAGAGATCTATTAGAAAAAAAGTATAATTTTTTCCAAAACTTGATTTCCCACTTTTATGATAGTGATTATGTTCATTTAAGCCATTTTCATAAGGCATTCCTATTATGATTGCTAAATTATATTTAATCTAACGTTAATAATAAGCAGATTTTAGAGCGAAAATGCCCTTTATTATGAAACGTTATTCATTTAAATAAAATCTAAAAGTTACGTTTAATGAAATAAACAATATATTCTTAAAAAGGAAAATCATTAGAAAGCTTCAATTATTACAATTAAGTTACAAAACTAAATATTGTGACTAAACTTACTTACTTAAAATTATTCACATAATAAACTAATAAAAACCTATTGTGAATTTGCATTGATTTACAGGTTTGCTTAAAACTAATAAGAATAAACATTTGGAGAAAGCAATATGCAGGAAGGCAAACATTTTTTTATTGAAGAATGTTAATTAGTTCGTTATTTTGAGGTTCCGTTTAATGCACACGCACATACTTGTTCTGGTTCAAACTGGAACTATAGTTTAAGGTGAATCCATACACATTACTAACCTCTACATCCACAGCCTTACGACCATGGTCAGGACTAAGGGGGGAAAGTCGATCTCATGGTCTTTTAAATTGATATCTACAATCATCATTCAAAGAACAAAATTTTTTTTTAGCTTTATTTTAGGTTACGTTACGAACTAACTTGGTTTATGTAGGAATGTATGCTCTGAAATGAAATGCAACCGTGCTAAAAGTAGTTAGATGATATGATATCAAGAAAAACTGCAAGAATTACAAGTTAAAATAATGGTTGTTTTTAAAGTGGTGAAATTTATGTTATGAAATTTGCATATTTTTTTACTTGTGAAAATTTACAATTATCTTAACTTTTGCAGAGCAGTCGTTTCATTCACTCCATAGTTAATATTCCTTAGATTTTTTTAATTTGATTTTTGACCAAATTGACGGTTATTTTACCCTCTACCCTTCAGCTCTACAGCTCACGGGTTCAATTCTTGCCTTGAAATTGAACGTTTGTAGTTCTCTTAGTCTATAACTAGCCCTTTTATCTGAAAAAAAGTTTCAGTGGGAATTAAAAGCAAATTCATTTTATTTAAAACTATGCATTCTTAAATGAAAATTCTGATATTTAGTCTATATTACGATCTTTCAAAGTTTTTGTTCCTTAGTAGTTAAAATAGCCTTTATTTTCAATTATTAGGTCAGAATATTCTTGAAAATGAAAGAGTTGGTTTAAAAAATTCTTGAGAAGATTATATATTTCATACCAAATATTTCAAAATTTTAAACGATTTATACTCAAACTCTGCAACAATAGATAAAATTAGCTACAAAGAATGGTAAGTATTCTATGATGTCACCAGTTGATAATCATGTGTTATATTGCCCATGGTCTTTCTAGATTTCTCTTTTCTCTAAATTGGAGATTTTTTAAGTTTATTCCAAAGTCCTGTTGATTGATTCACAGCTCATTTGAGATAAATATATCATCTTATCGTCAATAATATAAAATTTCTTGTTTCCCTTTATACGTTAATGTTTCAGTTTGACTCCGTTCATGGGAAATAAAGTACTCTGGTTATCGTCAATTTTGTAATTTTTCTTTAATTTATGATAACGTAAAAGTTATGTGTGGAATTTAATGATTTATACATATTATACAACACACAGGAAAGTACAAAATAGCATGAAAAGAAATCACCAGATAAATATGGTGATATAAAAATTAGCATATATATACAATGAATTAATGGGAGGTGAACTAAGTTTGGTATAGAAAAAGTACCTTTAATATGGGGTATGATTCCCCGAGAAGCAATACGGCACATGCAGCCATGTGTGATGATCTCAATTATGCAGTATATTAATTGTGAAGGAAGTGTGAGGCATTGCTCTTCTAAAGCAGTTGAAAGCGTGGGTGGAGCCTTGAAAGGGAAATTGAGAGCAGCTATACGTCGTTATACACCGTCCTAAACATGTTCGATTGGGTTATGGCCAGGTGATCAAGCTTACCACATCATGCGCTCAATTGTTTCTTGCTCAAGATAACCATCCATGATGCAAGCTCTGTGTGGCTTTGCTGTATCATCCTGTAGCACGAAATCATCACTTATTACCCCTGTATAAGGGAGCACATAAGCATCCAGGATGTCATCTCTATAGGTGTGAGCATTAACATTTCCACGGAAAAAGGTATGGAGGTCTGCATCCACTCAAAGAGATACCACCCCAAACACAGATGGTGCCTGATACGTATGCGTCTGTTGCATGGAAGTTTGATGGATGGAAACGAGTTCCATGTTTTCTCAAAATACCAAAGACCGAAAAAAAAATAACCCCCCCCCCAAAAAAAAAATCCAAATATCTTCGACTATATCTTTTAAGGCTGAACCTGGACTCATCCGTAAAGAGAACAGCCCTCCATTGATCATACGTCCAGGGGACATGTTGAAGTACCCATTGTAACGTTCCCATCTATGATGTGACATGAGTGGGACACAAATGACTGGTCACCTCCCATAAAGTTCGTAAGGCCTTCGATACACGGTTGATGTGGATACCAACCTTCCAAAGCTTGCAGAGAAGGAGTATCTGAGTTCAACGGAATTACAGTTTTATTACTTCATGCGCATAACATGACAGATATCGATCTCGGCACTAGGGGTTGCGTATGGCTGTTCTTGGTTGAACCTCTTGGATGCTGAATTCATGGTTAGAAGTTGTTGCCAATGAATCACAGTTGGATTTACATTCAGCCATCTATCAGACTTTGTCCTGCCTCTAGTCTTTCAATAGCTCAATATTGAAATTGTTTGGTCAAATGACTCCTGGAGGCCATTTTTACAATTTCGCTATACCAGATTTCTAATCTCAGATACGCAGGGATAATTGCAGTCTTCTTTTGGCATATTCAGACAGAAGCTATTTTCCATGATGCCATATTGTTCAACTCTTTTTACTTACCAATTTATTCAAATTGCATTGAGATTGGCTTATTTTTGAGAGTTATTACTTGTGATTTTTTCTTAATTTTTGGTAACCAGTGTCTACATATATTTTCTACTAAATGGTAAACAATGTTCAAACAGCAAAGGAACACGGATATCGTGAAGAGTGAACTAAGTTAACTGTTGACTATTTTATATACTTCATTTTCGATGGGAATCGAACTTCATCATTGTAACACCATTGTTAGTTTCAAGAAGAATCCATGAGAAAAGTGCTTAATAGTTTACAATAATAAAAACATAAAAGCAATCATCATTAATATTTAAACTATTACTTTGGAATGCGTATCCAGATCTACAACACATAAAGGTGATATATAGATAGAAAAATTTTGTAATTTTACTTTAATGTATAATAATGAAATTTCTTAAAAGGCTATCGGCAGAAGACAAAAAAATCATTTTAAATACTTGTTAATATTTTTTATATGCAGCTGAAATAAAGCAATGTGGTTTTGTATTCATTTTTTTCTTTTGATTTAGACTAGAAAGTGTCAAATAAAATGCATGTAATAGAAAAAAGTTATAATTTTTATAATTTTTTCCAATATAAAATGTTATATTGATGCTACACAAAGGAGTGGTGGTAAGAGGCAAAAGGAAATACTTTAGAATATTTATTGTCAGTTTTTCAGATACAACTACAGATAACATGATAATGTGTGTTCAAAATTCCTGCTACTTCTTACCGAACTGGCGGCCAAATAGTTATCACTTTGGGCTCTGTTTGAATTGTTCATGGCTACAAATCTTAACCTCACGTGGGGATTTTTGTAGCGGTTTGGAATTCACTTTAAATATTAGGCCCCCACCTAATTTGTCCTCTTGAGCTACAAATAACTATTGATTGACAAATAAACAATCATGATTATTCTTATGATTTAAAAATGGTTCTGATGATATATATATAGTGATTCGTAAAGTCTTGTCTGAATCATTAAACTGTATAATCATGAAAGGTATTGTGTGTGAGATACAGGAAAGCAACTACGAACAAAAAAACGAAATAACATGCAGGTCCTTAACGAGAATTACTTAAATTAATGGTCTTGTCCTGGAATGTTAAAATTTGAACAAAATACAATGAACATATATTCCATTCTTTTCCGCATTTCTTTGTAAATGAGAAGAAATGGGATTCAACATACCTAGTGTTCAATAAAATTGTACTTGACTCTTTCAAATACAAAAATGTTATTGCTGTATCAGCATAGTTCTTTGTACAAAAGAACACTCCGTTCATACAAAGGTTTTGTTACAAAGATTTGTTACAGAATACAAAGGTTTGGTTTTCTGAACTCGAAAACTGAACAAGATATATATATTAAGATATAAGAACACACATAGGCATACAATTTGCTGTAATTGAAATTTTTCACCCAATTTGTTTCAAACTTTTCATTACATAAGCACAGTTTTTTCAACAGGATAATAATTATTTCATTAATACTGGTATCAAAAAATTCTTATTTCCTTTCCCTCAAAAGAAAAACAAAAATCACTGAATTATGTCGTTCTTCTCAGCGGCATAGAAGCCGGTGAGTCAGAGTTAATGAGGGACATTTGTTACGTATCTCGGTCCCATTCGCCACTAATCACTGCATTTATTTCCTAAATAAACGCAATCGTTGCCAACGATGCGAAAGATACCAAGCTACCAGCTCGGAAAACCTCTAAATGCCGGCTACTTTATTTCTTTTCATCCTCCGTAAAAAATAAAGTAAAACTTTGTTAGAGAAATATTTTCTCTGTTGATTCTTAAATTTGAAAAGGAATCCAAAATATCTTATTTTCTTGGAATGGATGATTCCATTTCGTTTCGTTTTTATTTCTTTTTTAAATCATTAGATCAAAGTGATTATATAAACATTCTTTGGTTAGGCTTATATTAAAACAAAGAATGGTATTGAAAGTTCACAATTGGAAAAGTTTTTTTCATATCTTCGAAAAATAACTGACTCGATACCAATTCACAAAAACAATTATATTGATAGAATTTATGAATTAATTGTATCCACCTTAGTTGGTCTTAGTGTGCGAAGTTTAAACCGGAAAGTGCTATGTATATAATAAACGTTTTCATTACTGGAAAATAACTCCAACTTGCAACCCTTGTGTTACAGGGAGGATTTTAGTATATATACCCAACCATCCTTAACATTCCCTTGTATTGCTCTAGTTTGACATCGATTCAAAAATATGTAAGTATTCTCAAGTAGTTACTTTTTAGGTAGATTGTATAGCTTAAGGTATTTATTAGAAGTTTAGAATTAACATTGAATGCTTCAAAATATATCAAATAGAAATGATTTTTTAAGTAATAAGTATTTCCGATTAATAATATGTGTTTTGGTTATTTATACTGTTTTATTGCTTCTCTTTCGGCTATTTGCTGGTGGAGAACTTAACTCAAAGAACACAAATACAATTACTTTATTAAATATTAAAAGAGTGAATACATTTTCACAAGATTCACTTATTTCTCCTGAACAACATTCAAATCTTTCTTCAAGAACTTAGAGTCGAAACTTTCGTCACTATGCTACATTGTTTACTTAATATTAAGCAATGTAATGTAGTGATTAAAGGAATATCATGAAAAAAGGGCCTATGATTTAAATTTAGGAGTATGGAATTCATTTAATTTAATTTTTGTATGTGAAATTAAAAGAAAATATTAAAGAATTTTTTGTCACTTATAGTAAATACATTTGCCGAAAAAAATATATATTAATAAATTTTTCCAGCTAAATGTGTGCACATATATTACATCTATACTAATACCTAAAATAATTTTCGGTATTGTGACATAAAATTATTTTAGATAAAGGTAATAAATCATGTTATAGAAAAATATTACTTATTTCTATAAAATTATTTGTGGTTGCAATTACTATAGTGCTTCTAGCCTTTATTTTTTTAATTTTAAGTGGGTGCATAATATTATCCAATATTAAATGAAAAATCAGCCAAAATTGATTTTAAAGAAATTCTCGCTGCTTCACTTGATGATTTTCTAGTAGAAAAAATATTTCTTTCTAGAGAAAGGACAGATGACGCTTAAGCGATTGTGTGGGTTATATGATTCTAGATTTAAGCTCAGAGATACATTTTAATGAATGGTTAAGTATCAGAAAGACGTACTTAAAAGCTATTCGTTCACTATGAATAAAGAATATATCCACACACATATGAAATTATCAGAATTTTTACACTGTATTTTTTTAGAAGAATTTTTCAAGACATTAGAGAATCAGACATTTGGTTGGTACGTCACTTCAAGGTCAGTTTTGCGCATGACAGCAGTTTGAATAGGACCGTACAATTTAAAATGTATTCAAACCCTTTGTTAATATTTACCACGATGTTTCAATTGAAACCATAAACTGGGAGAAATTGACAAATAGTGATGTCACATAAAATTCCTAAGAATTCTATCATTCAAAGGTGCTCATATTTTTCAAAAAACATAATGATTTAAAATTGGTATATCCAAATATCAAAATTATTTTTTGCTTAAAAATTTAATATTCAAACAAAGATCTTAATATTTAAAACATGATTTAAATGACTTTTTATTATAACATTTTAAAAATTATAGTTTATTTAAGAAGAATACATGCATGAATTTGAAGACTATGGTAACATTTTAGAAGAGGGAATCATTCTCTTGTTCAAATGACAGTAAGTTCGATACTTGATCTAATCTGAAATGGTTTTACTGTGATTGTCTATATACGTTAAATATTAACGTGTAGTAAAATCCTTCCAAGATGTCCTGTGGAAGCTTAAAAACCAAAGTGGCTGCTAAGATGTTAACTTCGTCATTTGAGGATAGATTGAAAGAGGGTTTACTGTATTTAATGACAATGGTCAGTCGGAATTTTATTTAAATCCTCAAACTTATTTCTTAAATAAATTTAATAGATATAAAAAAAAACTTGGAATCGAATAATAATGCACAAGTTAAAAAATTCATAATTCAAAATTAAAAAGAAATATTTCCAAATCAAAAAATTCTTATTCTTGAGAAAAATTACTTTTCATATATATATATATATATATATATATATATATATA
>JAPDSC010163838.1:0-17673 GCA_026290005.1 Latrodectus geometricus
TCCCTTTTTATTTTTCTTGTGAATGGTATAAGGTTGGTCTTCTGTGGATTTATATCCAGATTCCTTTCCTTATACCATTTGCCTACATAACTTAGAGCATTTTGTTATTAACACCTACACATCTAAAATGGCTGAAGCCTACATTTTATGAAAATTCTGCAAGAATAATTGTTAATAACCAAAATGATGAAATTGTGAGAATAAGTTAGAAAGTATTTATTGTTCAGTTTAGGCTGTAGTAGTAAATATTTGCTTTAGACAATGTATGAAACTTCTAAACCATTCATGAAACAAGTGTGATGGATATATTTCTTAGAGAAGATAATATTTAACTTGGACTTGATAAGTCTTTAGTTAAGTATGGACATTTTTTTCCCATACAAATTTGTGAATATTCCTATTCAATATTTAGATATTTTCTTAGACATTTAATTTCCAAAAATATTGCTTTTTAAAGGAATAGAGTTCAATTATATTGAACGAAATGCTCAAAGAATGCCTTCAATAAGTAGTTTAACCAATATAATTACCAAGAGAGATTTCTTTGAACAATTCAGTATTCTGTATGAATTTCTAGAGGGAGCTTATGACACAATCTACTTTTAAAATTTTTGCCTTTACTCACTAGTATTTTATTAAAATCAATAATATTACAATAAACATATTTTCGTTGCTCTAAATAGTCTTATAATAAACATGTTAACATATTTTTAATTATTGTTTATTTTATAATTTCATGTTTTATATATTAATTAAACCCAGTTTTATATATTTTTGTTATAATTTACACATTTATTTGTTTCTAAAAGTATTGTTAATGAGTTAATTAGAAACAGAAAAGGTAATTTATTCCATAGACAGCTTGAAATTTAGATAAACAAAAATTTTTTTATCTTAATGTTCAAAATTAAAAATGTAATGCTTTTTCTTAAAAGGTACACAATATCCCCAATAGTATTTATTTGCCTTAAGTTAGTGTCATCCGTTTAATTATTTGAGTTAAAGAAAACAAATTTTTGTCTAATTAGATAACTGCAGCAAATCATTTTACTTTTCTAATTAAACATTTTTGGTGATCAAATAAACTGTTGCTTATTCAGATAAGAAATAAAGATGTTTCTAAATATGTTACTCTTTTTAAAAGTTTTGACTTCTCTTTTTTAAAGAAAACAAATTTTAACACACATACATATTTAATGTTGATTGATGACAGTATTTAATGTTGACGTACGCGATTACGAAATTCTTGATCAGTAGCTCTAAAAGAATTTTATAAAGCTACTTATCAAATTAATGATAAAACATTTTTTCTATTAATTAACATGACAAAATTCTCTTGCCAAACCTTTTATTGTGCAATTAATTAATCTTGTAATTCATTAATATTACAATTATGTGTTACTATC
Organism: Latrodectus geometricus; assembly: GCA_026290005.1. NCBI lineage: Eukaryota > Metazoa > Arthropoda > Arachnida > Araneae > Theridiidae > Latrodectus > Latrodectus geometricus. The sequence goes on from JAPDSC010163838.1 coordinate 1,407, forward strand.
CAAAATTTTTCGTTGAATATGTCCAAAGATTATTGCGAAACTATTCTCGCTGTAATTAAGTAATTGTCTTCCAGCAAAATATTTGATTGATGAGAATTTTAAGTCTCATCAATCAAAAATCTTGCTGGAAGTCCTAAGCATTTGGTCCCACAGATGCATTTATAAAAAACGCGTTATAAAAACCAATGGCAAAGTCAAACTCGTAATTTTTTCTTTTAAAGAGCGCCATCATGAATGTGCAAATCAAGGGGAATATTCTAACTTTTAACGGATATGATTTTAACAATTCAGATTCAACGAGTTCTTAAAAAAACTTTATCCAATTCAAAAAACTTTTAATATTTAGTTAAAACTAAATATTAAACTTTATTTCAAAAAAGAAAAACCGTTATTTGTACTAATGTGCACATATTCATTTTACTGTCAGAGAAGGCAATATTAGAACTATGAATATTAAATTATATAAAAATATGATAAATGCTGCATTTAAATCTTTATATTTCTGAAATTTATACTAATTTTGAGGCTGATTACGTTCTAAAATATCTAAGTAATTGAAAATGAGTAATTATTTAATTGAGAAAATGATAAATCTATATTAAATATATGATTAGTTTGTACCAAATATTTAAAAGAAATTTTTCTTAAGTACTTAATTATCGTCTGGCTAAAGTTTTGCTTACTTACAATTGTGGAACAGCTAACTCTGCTCCTTTCAGACTCTCATACTTAGTTTGCAATTCTGAAGCTTCTGTCTTCAGATCATGCAATTTGTTTTCTGCTTTTTTAACTAATTCTGAAAGTTCATCTTTTGTTTCTTTTTGTGACAGAAATCTTTCTTCGGCATCCTGAAAAAGAATTATATTAATAGAGTAATGTCTAGAGGCGTAGCTAGGATAATTTGCATTCCTTTTTAGTACCTCTTCGAAGAACAAAAATATATAGAATATGCTCGTAATAAAAATGTAATATATGAATAATAATAAAATGTACTTTTTTTTATAAAATAATCTAAAATTGGATTATATGAACGGCTCAGTTTGGGCTTTAAATATGAAACAAAAGTCTAGTTTCTGGAATCCTATTAAAAAATGTGCCTAAATCAATGTAGCATTCGGACACATAATAATCGAATATCCTCTTAATTCTATTTACCTTTCAACAAATTCTTTTTCTCTTTAACTTTTTAAGAGTGCATGAAATTTCAATTTCGTTATCTTCCCAAGTATTTAACTATTTCCGATGTTATCAAAACATACTTATTGTTTCGTTCTGAATTAGTCAATATTTTAGATGATATTAACTGTTTAATTATTCGAATTATTTCTTCAAAAGTTTTATGTTCTGGGTTGAGATCTCACTGTTAAGACGAGCTTCTTTTACTTCTAAACGCAAATTTCCTAAGAATGACCCTTACCTTTGATCGAATCTGCTTCTCGTTTCTATCTTTCAAGTTTAAATTTTTCTTCGTTCTCCATTCTATCATTAAATATTCCTGTTAATAATTCTCTTCTATCATATTGTACATTTTATTAAAATTAATATCTGTACTAGCAAAATTGTTTTCGAATCCAGGTTTTCCCCACATATTTTAAAGTTAACTGAACAAGATCAACTTTCTTTTATGCCTTAAATGAGAATACATATTTTAACTTGTTTAACATTCGAAAATTGAATATGAAATTCAGCCTAATGAGACTCTGGAAACAGAAATTAATGTTAAGAAACCAATCAAAGCAAAAATAAAAAGGAATTTTGGAATTAAGCGCGTAATTTAAATTACGTGACATTTAAGTGCTTAACAGTACTTCTAAAATGTGTTATTACAATTTATTGTTACTACGATTTATTCTGCTGAAGTAAATATATTAAATTATCAAAATATTTGTGCTCCAGGGACCGACATTTAGCGGATCGTATAACTTTACTATACAAGATAATATTAATCTCTAATTTAATAATAATCATAATATAATAATTTTAAAAGAAAAATTGGAGATAAATTTTACCTTCAATTTTTCTTTTTTAAAAATACCCTTTGCACTTTTTTTCCATCTGTCAAAGTATTTACATGGTCGTCAATTTATTATTCAGTTTTATAAAGCATAATAGAATTGCTTAATTTTTACATATTAATGTCATGAAATGTATTTTTCAGAATTCATTCATTTACAATTTCAATTTATATCCCTTATTTGAAATCAGTCATGTGTCGTAAAAAATTGGTAAACTATAAAAAAAGTGTTTGTTAATTCTTAATTTTTTGACAAAAGTTCCTCATGTAGATACTGCTCTAACTGACGGAGAGCAGGGCCGGCGCTAGGGGTGGGCAAGTCGGGCCCCTGCCCGGGGCGGCAACCTTAGAGGGCGGCAAATTGGCCCTAAAATTAAATTTCTCAAACTTTTAAACATTTTCTCGTTCTAAAATAATTGAGTTTTGACCCATGATATACTAAACTTTTTGTTTAAAAGGAATCATATTTTTATGCATTAAGATATTTGGAATCAAACCCCTAACACCCTGTATCTATACATGGTGTTTTTTAAACATACAGCAAAAATTTGTTTCTCTTTGGTTCTACTTTAAGTTCCCTTTCTATTGGAGGTTTTAAAGATTGGAAGCACCTCGTTAAGATTTTAAATCAACATGAAACCTTTAAAAAACATATCGAAAGTCAAAAGTCTTGGATTGAATTAAGTCAAAGAATACAGTACTCTAAAATGATTGACAGTCATTCACAAAGACTTATTACCGCATAAAATAAATTATTGGGGCGAGGACAATAAAAATGCTTGCTCAAAATTGTTTAGCCCTCCGAGGTACAAGTGACCAACTTTACGATTTCGGTAACGGTAATTTTTTACAAATTATTCAATTACTTGCTGAGTTTGATCCAGTAATGGAAGAGTATATCCGCAGAGTGCTTAAAAAAGAAGCTAAAGTGCGCTATCTCGGAAAAGAAAGTCAAAATGAATTTATTATTCTTTTAGCTGAAAATATAACATCTCATATTATTACTAATATTAAAAAAGCTAAATATTATTCAATAATTCTAGATTGCACTCCTAATATCAGCAAGATCGAGCAAATGACAATTTTAGTAAGGTATGTATCCAATGACAAGTCCAATCCCAAGTAGGTTTCTATTAAAATTAATGAAAGCTTTTTAGGCTTTCTTCCGGTTGAAAGATCGACTGGATATGAACTTTCAGCTCTAATACTTAAAAGACTTGAAACATTGGGATTGAATTTGCAGGATATGAGGGGACAGGCTTACGATAATGGGGCCAACATGAAAGGCAGTAAATCGGGAGTACAATCTAGAATAAATGCGTTGAATCCAAGAGCATTTTACCTTCCATGTAGCAGCCACTCATTAAACTTGATAGTTAATGACGTGGCAAAAGCATCCTTCGAAGCCACCAATTTTTTTAATATAATACAAAAAATATATTTGTTTTTTTTTTTTTTTTTTTTTTTTTTTTTTTTTTTTTTTTTGTCATCAACTTTTCGATGGACCATATTATTAAAATATGTTTCCGGACTTACTTTGAAACCTCTAAGTGATACTCGTTGGGAAAGCCGAATAGATGCATTAAAACCACTAAGGTATCAATTAGGAGAGATATACGATGCTTTACTTGCTGTTTGTAATAACTCGGAGGTTGACAACTCTATAAGAGTTGAGGCTTCTGGACTATTAAGTTGTGTTAAACAATTTTAATTTTTATGCTGCATTGTAATTTGGTACAAAATCTTAAATTGTATCAATCCTATAAGTCTGCTCTTGCAGACAAAAGACTATGATTTACCATCTGCTATGGAGCTCTTGAAAAATTGTGAAGATTTTTTCAAGGATCTTAGATCGGACAGAGCTTTTAATGAAATACTTTACGATGCTGGAGAACACGCAGACGAAATTGACATACCAGCTAATTTTGAGCCACGTCATAGAGTTCGAAGATAGAATGTTAATTTCGACTATGAGGCAAAAGATGATCAAATAGAAGATCCTGCTTTGAAATATAAGGCAGAATTTTATTTTTTTACATTAGATAAAGCTATCAATGCACTCGAATCCAGGTTTGATTTGATCAGTACCCACAGCAACTATTTCCAATTTTTATACAATATTTCTGATTTAAAAGATATTCCTCAAAACGACATATAAAGTATTGTAAAGATTTAGAAACAGTGTTGATTGATGGGAATTCATCCGATATAAACGCGCTTGACTTGGCAGACGAAATAGTAGCTGTTTTGATTTTGCTAAGCAAAAAAGAAAGTCCAGTTGAGATTTTAAAATTCATATCGAACCTGGATTTTGCTCCCAATCTTGGTATAGTTTTAAGAATATTGCTGACTCTCCCAATAAGTGTGGCAAGTGGAGAAAGGAGTTTCTACAAATTAAAATTAATTAAAATATTTTTACGCTCCACAACTACCGAGGATCGACTAAACGGCTTAACAACAATAGCCGTCGAACATGACCTGGCTGAAAAAATTAATGTTAAAGAAATTATAAAACAATTTTCAGAATTAAAAGTGAAAAAAAAAAACACTTTTAATTTCAACTCTAGGATTAAATGTATTTTTAATATGTAATAAGGTTTTAATATTTAGTGGTTTTATTATTTGTTTTACTTTTTTTTAAGTATTTGTTCTGTATTTTATAATTATGCACCAGAAATGACTCTTTCCTTTTTTCTACGCAACCCTAATTTTAATTTAGTGCCAAAAACATAAATAAATAAATTTGTATTTTTTTGCTAATCAAAACTTCAACATAGCTGATGATTGCAATTTTTTACTAGTTTTATTTTACCATTAATTGTGGAAAGGGTTTAGGTTATCTCTTTTAATTTTTGTTATAAAGGGGTGGCATTTTACATCTTTGCCCGGGGCGGCGAAGCTGCTAGCGCCGGCCCTGCGAAGAGACACATATTTCTGCAAGCTAATCTTGGACTGTACATGAAGTTAACTGGCTTGGAATTGTAGAATATCACCATGTATTCTTCGCAATTCCGAATTATTGTCAGGAGATGAGATTGACACTTGAGTTCATATTTTCCTCTTCACATCCATACCACTCGAAAGGAAGGATTTTAAATGTTACAGATTAATGTGGAAATTTACCTATCCACGAAGTTTATGCAACCCAGTGAGCCCGAAGAGATGCAGGAGGTAGATGTGGTAATTTCACTTTTTTCCCAAAAACAAACCACGAAGACTCCATAATGCTTAAGTCTAGTGATGTGACAAGCCACAGAAAATGTTTGAACAATTCGATTGTAATATAATCAAGGAATTTTTAAAATGTAATCTCTAGAAGAAATAATTGTCTTGTCCATCGTGTGTTGACTGCAGTTGGTCGAGCAAAAGAGTGACAGTCAGTGCTAATGACTTTTCTATGTAAGATAACAAAGAGACCTACTTAAAACCTTGAAATACAGCTCCAAACCATTGTGGTACCATCGTCATCCTTCATTCTAAGGAGACAATCTTGGTTGGAGGCTTTTGTAAGGGTATGCCATACTTAAGCCCATTCCGAAGTGGTAAATAGTAAGAAATTGGATCGAAAATCAAGTTTCCATTGATCCGCAGTCTTGATTGTATGATCCTTGCACTTCTGTTTTCACGATTTTTGATCTGCCTCTGCCACAAGGAATTTTCCATTCACAGTTCTGCCTAAATATTTTGTTCATTATATTCTCTTAAAATTGCATGTGTCGATAATGAGTTCTGCGGAGATTCATTTAACAGTCTTTTTTGTCTACGTAATTTTTTTCATGGTGGTCACAATTTCCTTTAATATCTTCAATTCTTTTATATCTAGCCGTACGTTTTGTTTTTCTTCCTCATGCCTGCTTCGCAGGTGTGTGTTTCACCCTAATCATTGTATATTGTTATGACATTCGACAGAGTGCTCATTGATACTTCTAGCATTGCGGTAACCAATGTATCAACCAAACGAATTCTCTTTATCCTTTTTGGGATTCTGGCAGGTCTGCTATTTTAGGTTCACCCGAAATAAAATTAAACAAATAATGATGTACAATACACTCAAACATAACTTTGAGATTATAAGCAACAGCATAATACAAAAGAAAACTTGTGATTGCACACTTAATTAGTCTTATACTAATACATACGAAAGAGTAATATTCTTTCAGCGAGGCTCTTCCATTATTTTGGGTAAACATGCGTACAGCTATTGATTCTACATACATTAAATCTTTAAATACTAATAATTTTGATGAACAAAAAAAATTTAAAATATGCTCTTACTTCTATATCAGATATCCCAATTGCTTCTTTTATCCTCTCAAAGGCTTTTCGCAAATTCCCTAATTCAATTTCTTGTTGTTCTCGTAGTTTTCTCCATTGTTCGGTTGCTTCGGAGTCTTTCAGTTCCAGAGAATGCATCTGCAACATTATTCAAATATCAAAACTAATCATGTTTCCTTTGTTTTTATGACTTCAGAGTAATGAAGGAATATAATATTGATAAAAATATTAAGGAAAATATGTATAAAAGTAATTATGTTGTATCTCTAATCGTTATAAGGCATATTAACATGATGTCTACAAGGCACATCATTTTGACGCATTTTAATATTTTTTTTAAAAATTAAATTACAAAAGTGTTTTGCATTTTCATATTATATCTTGCACTGAATTTCATCCATTAAATGAGATAAATATATAATGAAGTTTTCGAAAGTTTTGAAATTCTCTAGGTAGTACACCTATCTCTCTACTTCATCGTCGTACATATCAATGTGTCACAGCCGTAATGTAAACAAAACGTTTATTAAATTGGTTTTACCCATGCAAAAAATACAATAATAAATGCGTACATGAGATTATTGATACCACATTATCTCAATTAATATAAGCTCGATAAGTAACAGTAGAAAGAAAAAAAAGCAGAAAGAGTAAATTTCAAAGTTTCAGTAATGAGAACTATTGTCAGAAATTGAGTATTTGTGTCAAACACTTTAGATTCATAAAGAATCCTTCATTAGTACAATGTATGACTGTTTTTGGCATATATCAGTGATTCTCAACCTGTGGGGCGCGACCCCCTAGGGGGGGGCGAGCATATCCAAGAGAAAATGTTATTTAAAAAAATTGATTAAGTGACTGAAAGGAAAGAACACACACACACATACAAAACAAAATACATTTCGACATATTTAATAATTAACTTATTAAATTAAAACAACTTACTAAATTAAAAACAAATTTAATAATTATTAGTGACTTCCTTGGGCCTGTCTTTCAGAGCAAAGTTTTTCGAAGGAGGGTTTAATATTAGAAATAGACACTCTTAGTTCTTTTTCTATATTTAGCTGAGATCTATATTTTGTCTTCAAAGAAGCCACCACAGAAAATCCAGTTTCACAAAGGTAAGATGTTGAAAATGGTAGTAGAATGCGAAATGCCCTTGTTTTTAGTGCAGAAAACTCATCATCCACTCCTGCCCAAAATTCAAAGAGTGATTTATTACTAAATTGTCTTTTGGTTTCGCCGCTTGCCGTGAAGTCTATGAAGGTTTCTTCCTCTTCGATTGAGAGTCCTTCGGGAGTATTTTGAAATGGATCCCTCACCCACTTGTAACTTGATATCAGTTTGTCGTCAGCAAGAAAGTACTTTTTAAAATTCTTTGCTAGCATTGCTAAATGATTTTCAATGATTACAAAAACAACTTTTACATGTTGTTCTTCAGCCTTGTAAGTTTTAATACAATCATTCAAATTTGCAAACATTGTTAAGTTTTCTTGCTTTAAATTTCTGCTCCACAATTCCAATTTCCTACAAAAAACATTAACTTTATCACTCGTATCCAATATATGTGTATTTGCGCCTTGCAGTTGAAGATTCAAATTATTTAATTTCTCGAATATGTCGACCATGTAACTTAATTTCGACACAAATAAACTATCGCGAAAATTCTCAGCTTCCGTTCTGTTTTCCTCTTCTAGGGAAACGGCGATTTCTTCTATTAATTCATAAACACGTTGCAAAAATTTCCCTCGTGATAACCATCTTGCCTCTCAATAAAATAGTAACGCTGAATGTACTGCACCCATGTCTTTACAAAGTGCGGAAAAGATTCTTGATTTCAGGGGTCTCATTTTTATATAATTTACTACGGTTACAACCGTAGTTAACACAATATTCAAACCAGGACTCATTTCTTTGGAAGCCAAAGCTTCTCTGTGGATCATGCAATGTGTCCAGACGCACTGTGGCGATTTTTGTTTCACAAGTGCTTGAATACTTTGGAATCTTCCTGACATAGAACGAGCACCATCTGTGCATATTCCGACGCAATTTTTCCATTCTATGTTTGCCTCGTTCATAAAATCATTTAAGGTAGCAAATAAAGCGAGTGCTGTTGCTTTGAGCTCTATTGGTTTGCAGAAAAGTAATTCTTCTACTACTGACAAATCATCACAAAATCTAACATAGGCTATGAAATGAGCATCTTTATTACTATCTGTTGCCTCATCGAGTTGTATTGAAAACAATTTGTAACTCAACTTCGACAAAAGCTGACACTCTACATCTTCAGCTATATCAGCAATTCGACGGGCAACAGTATCATTTGAAAGAGGTATAGACTGCATTTGTTTTGCAAAATTATCTCCAAACATAATTTCTACAATATCAATCGTGGCTGGCAAAATAAGCTCTTCACCAATGGTGTGAGGCTTTTTACATCTGACTATTTTATGTGAAACTTTGTAAGAGGCAATTAAAGCTTTTTCATTCACAGACAAAGTTTTTTTAAACAATGATTTTTGCTTTTCATATGATTTTAATTTTAATTCGAAGAATTCTCTGGGTTTGTTCACGTACTCACTATGAAGCGTTTCCAAATGTCGATTAAGTTTATTAGGTTTCATGCTGTCTGCCGCCAACATTTTTGAGCAAATGATACACAGGGGCCTTTCTTCTTCATTTACTTCAGTACTAGTGAACCCAAAATTTAAGTATTCTTGAGAATATTTTCTTGATTTTATTTTCGGAACCACGCTCATCTGAGTACTTGTTGATGCTTGTCTATCGTCTAATGCTCGCTTACGCCCGTTTAAAAATTTATCCATGATTCTGCATAAGTCTGCTGCCGTGAATATTTAATACTGTGAATTGCAATTACACGAAAATATATATAATATACACATTCAGAATAGATTCAATAGCGATAGAAGGATCGACTCGAATGAGATTGTCTTGAATTGAAATTGGCGTCATAGAACTTTCTCCTTCTCCCTATGAGAAAACATTTGTTCACATCTGTGCACTCTCCTAGCTTAATTTTTTGCTGACAACACAAATTCCAGACAAATCGAAACTTCTCGCGAAACCGTGAGAGTGCCCGACATGGTGGGACGCAAGAGCAATAAAAAAGCATAGGATTCTTGGTTTTTCAATGCTGAGGATCGGTGTTGCAAAATTTCAATAAATTTCGGTATTCTTGGTAATTTGTAAAGTTTAAAATTAAGGTTGTAGTGTAGGTTTAGCGCCAAAATACTCAAAATACATTATTATTGTATATATTTTATTGTATGCGGTGGGGAGGGGGGCGATGAAAATTATGATTGAAAATTGGGCCGTGAATACTAAAAGGTTGAGAAACACTGGCATATATTAAGTAATGCAGTTTAGAAAAATATTGTACCATTCTTCGATATGATATTGTGAAAGTTCTGGGAGAGATGCCAGTATAGGATATTCATTCCAATTGAACACTGTAAAAAAGACTAAATGTTTATTTATATCTAAAAAGACTAAGTCTGATGACTAATTGAGCCTTGATAGATACTTAACTCTATCCTCCTGTTCATCAAACCATGATGCGCAAAGTCCCACGCCACAGATTCACTGGAAAATTCAACTCTTACTAGAAACAAATAAGGGATGGAGCTGACTAGCTAAAATTTCTCTATACTTTTCTCCAGCAATCCTTTCTTTGAAAGTCACGATTGGTTCAACAGAAAACCACAACACTGTTGGAAGGAGACAATCACGGGCATTCGATTATGGAGGCATCTTTCAAACGCGTACCTTTTCTGTTAAGAGAAAAGAATGTGAAAAATAATTTGTCAGATCATATTACTTCCCTTCACTTATGAAATCGACAAGGTTTTTGGTATGTGACGCCACTGTATTTTGACACTGACATTTGGCATTAACATCTGAAGACAAGTGGCTTGAGAATTTCTGATCTGCCGTAAATATTCTGTTTATGAAGGTGTCTTCTAACTATAATCATTGACACTGCAGAATCCTGTGTCAACGGTGCTCTGCAATTATTTTTGCTGCATATTCTTCATTTTTTAAACATTATAATTCACTTCAATAGCCGTTAATCTCTCACTGAATTTCTCTTTCCAGTTTTGTTTCACTTTGTCCAGCTTGTTTTTTCATGCGGTATGTATGTTGTCTTGACTTTAGATACATACTTCTAGTGACGCCTAAAATGTGGAATATTTTGGTCTCACGTGCTCCAGATAGTTAAGTTCCAACATTTTGCCTCTTTGAAAATATAAAATGTCGGACACTTTATATTTTTGAAAAAAATCAAAGTTGATTTCATTCATCATTTATTGCTCTGCAAGCAGTCATTGCGATTGCATGACGTAAATCAATTAAAAATATGTACGTGTAAATCAAAGGCATTCTTATAAAATGATACATAAATGACACTGATTCACATTAAATATACTACCTACCCACTTTGCCCAAATCCCAAAGTGTATCCAACTATATAATACCAAAGTGTCAAGTATCAGACACTTTATGATTACATACATTGAAAATTCGAAACATTTTTTTATACACAAATCTCAATGAATTACCTTGAATTTTTATTTTCGAATTTGAAATATTCTATATAATCTTAAACAATCACAAGAATGTAAACAATAAATCAAAACTCAATATTTTTGTTGCTGTAAGCGACTTCTTTTAATTAATTATGAACAATGAAAAGCATTATACACAACTTACTTCAGAGACCATTTGCTTAGGTCTTAAAGATTTACTGTACTCGTTGATGACCTTTTCTTTATCATGACGAGCTTTCAGAGCCTCAGCTTCCACCCTCAGTAATTCTTTCTTCGCCGTCTCTCTTCTCTCCTGAGCCTTTTCCTCACTTGCCAAAAGTCTGTCGATGTCACTTTGCTGCTCTTTGTACTTCTCTTCAAGTCCTTGTAATAGTGATGGATAGTCTAACAATTCCTACAAATTGAATATAGACAGAAAACAATTAGTTTACTTAAAAAAAATATGTTAGTAAGTACACTACTGAACATTAAAATTGCTACACCAGGAAGAAATGCAGATAACAAAATGATACATATTGGACAAATATATTATACTAGAAATAACAAGTGATTAAATTTTCAAAAAATTTGGCTGGATAGATCCTGAGAAATCAGTACCCAGAACAACCACCTCTGGCAGTAATAACAGCAGTTATATGCCTGGGCATTGAGTCAAACAAAGATTGGATTGCATGTACAGGTACAGATGACCATGCAGCTTCAACACGATGCCACAGTTCATCAACCGTAGTGACTGGCGTTTGGTAACGAGCCAGTCGCTCGGCAACCATTGACCAAACGTTTTCTATTGGTGAAAGATCTGGAGAACGTGCTGACCAGGGCAACAGCCGAACATGTTCCGCATCAAGGAAGGTCCGTACAATACCGGCAACATGCGGTCGGGCATTATCCTGCTGAAACGTAGGGTTTCGCAGGGCTCGAATAAAGGGTAAAGCTACGAGTCGTAACACACCAGAAATGTAACGTGCACTGTTCAAAGCACCGTCAATGCGAACAAGAGGTGACCGAGACGCGTATCCAATGGGACCCCATACCATCACGCCAGGTGATGGGCCAGTATGACGATGACGAATGCACGTTGCCAGTATGCGTTCACCACAATGCCGCCAAACACGGATGCGACCATCATGATGCTGTACATAGAACCTGGATTCATCTGAAAAGATGACGTCTCGCCATTCGTGCGCCCAGGTTCGTCGTTGATCACACCATTGAAGGCGCTCTTGTCTATGACGCAGCGTCAAGGGAAGCCGCAGCCATGGTCTCCGAGCTGAGAGTCCATGCTGCTGCAAACGTCGTCGAACTGTTCGTGCAGACACTTGTTGTCTTCCAAACGATCCCGTTTCTTGACTCACGGCTCGTGACGTGGTTGCACGATCCATTACGGCCATGCGGATAATATGCCTGTCTTCTCGGCTGCTAGTCATAGGTGGCCGTTGAGATCCCGCATGGCGTTCCGTATTACCGTCCTGAACTCATCGATTCCATATTCTGCTAACAGTCATTGGATCTCGACCGACACGAGCAGCAATACTGCGATAAGATAAACCGCAATCCCGGTACGCTACAATTCGACCTTTATCAAAGTCAGAAACGTGCTGGTACGCATTTTTCCTTCTTACACGAGGAATCACAACAACTTTTCACCAGGCAACAACGTTCAAATGAAATTTGTGTATGAGGAACCGGCTGAACAATTTCCTCATTTAGACACAATGTAGGTGTCGCTACTGGCGCCTGCTTGGTCTGAATGCGCTGAAAAGCTAATCATTTGCATATCACAGCACCTTCTTCCTTTCGTATAAATTTCACGTCTGTAGCATGTCGCCTTCTTGGTGTAGCAATTTTAATGGCCAATAGTGTATTTTACTCAAACTTCATATTTCATTTATTTGTATACTTATGTTTTCAATTAGAAAGGTTCCATTTATATGCATAATTGAATACTTTTATTGTGGTGTTGTTAAGCGAGTAAGATAAAACAACTTTAATAATTACTAAGAATAATAAGGATCTAGTTTTCCAATATAAGTCTCTTATTTAAAGGAAATTTCTTAGAATTTGGTTTCCTTGGATTATTTAGAAGCTGTTCTTTGTTTCTTTATTATTTATTTATTGAGAGAATAATTGAAATTTTTTAATTATATATATTATTAATGTTTGCGCAATATATATTAATAATATTACAAAATTGCTGGACAAATGTTATTAATATATAGTATAAATATATTTATTATATATTTATGTTTATATTTATGCTAAGACCTCGTATTTTTGCATGGAATATCCTTCATTTGATCCTATCAATTGATAAGCATGAACTAATAGGCGATACATGCCTATGATGTTTAATCTATTTTGATAGATACTGTAGAGCTCTCCATTTTTCATCCTTCGCTATATTGATAGTTGGTAATACCAATGAAAAATTCAGATAAAAAAATGTATTATCAGTGCTTAAAAAGCTTTATAATCTTAAACGTTTTGGTATTCATTAATTTTTATCGAATTTCTGATATTTTCTTCCATGAAGATTGCAATATATGCCTTAATAAAGCTTATATGGGAGTCGTATTAATTGAAAAATAGAATTATGAATATTTAAGGATAAAATTTTTGCATACAATAGCAAATGTAAGAAAATTTTATTAGAATCTTCAGTATTTAGTACTCCGTATGCTTCAAAGGACAGTAAATACTTTAGTGAATGATAGATTTAAAAAGGATAATGTTAGACAAATTCCATGTGTAGTTAAGTTTTTTTCTATTAATGTTTAGACAAGATTATTCCGTCAAGTACAAAAAAATAACTAGAAAATATTAGTCTTTTTCTGAAAAGAAATGTATTTTTAAATGACTTAAAATAGTGATGATAATTTAGGCAACAGAAAACAAAGGAGATGATATGCAATGTAAATGTGCAGAGCCGGCGCTAGCAGCTTCGCCGCCCCGGGCAAAGAGGTAAAATGCCGCCCCTTTATAACAAAAATTAATAGAGATAACCTAAACCCTTTCCACGAGTAATGGTAAAATAAAACGAGTAAAAAAATTGCAATCATCATCAATGTTGAAGTTTTGATACATGTTTCGACAAATTAAGACACATGGTTAAAAATTCTATTATTGTGTCCCTTTGATTAAATTATAAAAAAAATTATTTCTTTAAGTTTTAAGCTATTTTTAAGTGGGAATTTCTTATGCTTGTGAGTTTTCTTGCATTTCAAATATTTTGACATTTCAAATAGTTAAAAGTTCATACATTATTAATATATATAGGGTGTTTATTAAACATGCGCCAAAAATTCAAGGGTTTGTTCCCTCGACTATTCTAAGAATATTTTTTTCCTTTGATAATTTTTGTGAACTCGCTTTGTTTCGAAGATACAGGGCGAACATAGTTTTCGTCAAATCCATTTTTATAATTTTTAAAATCATTAAATTTCTTGCATTCTTATTCTAGCTGGAGGTCATTATTTTCAACAGTTCTTGTAGATTAAAAAACTTTACCTGTAATTTTTGGTAATAAAATGTTGTTATAATGTCAAAAACTTTGTTCGCCCTGTATCTTCGAAACAAATTTTTGCTGTATGTTTAAAAAACACCCTGATATATAAAGGTCGTTAGGGGTTTGATTCCAAATATCTTAATGCATAAAAAATATGATTCATTTTGAACAAAAAAGTTTAGTATATCATGGGTCAAAACTCAATTATTTTAGAAAGAGAAAATGCTTAAAAGTTTGAGAAATTTAATTTTAGGGCCAATTTGCCTCCCCCTAAGATTGCCGCCCCGGGCAAGGGCCCGGCTTGCCCACCCCTAGCGCCGGCCCTGAAATGTGAAGTGTGTCTTATTCAGCAATAGGAAATTTTTCGAAAAATATGTATTGATTAAGCCCATGTTAAATTGATACTGATTTGTTCAAATGTGTGCATTAAATTTTTCATTAAGCAATTTATTGAGTTTTTTTAACATCAACTTTTGAGTATACATCGTTTTATAATTGCACTTTCGAATCCTCTTCTCAATCCGTATATTGAGAAGAGGAGTGTAGTTTTTTTATTTATTATTTCATAAATATATAAACAAATATCATGAAAGAATAATAAATGTCTTTTGAAAAAGCACTAATGCATATTTTGTAGTAAAAAATTAATTAAAACCGATTTTTTATAATTTTCAGATTGTTTCCGAAATAACTGATTTTATACAGCTTTGTTTGATTAACCTAAAATTAAGTAATCAATTTGATTTATTTCAAATAAAAACCAAAATTAAACTTTCTCTAAAGAGACACGAGCAAAAATAAAATTCAATATGCAATTTTGATAGTAACTATTTTAAGAAATGAGATAAGATGATCAATTCATTATTAAATGTTCCTTTTTCTCCCCATTTTGGATACTTATTTATCTGTATGTTAATTAAAAGACAATAGTTATACATTTTAACAAACCTTTTTCAAATGCTCTTGAATCGTCTTGTATTTTGAATTGATGATTTGACATTCCATCAAATTCTTTTCCACTTTCTGGTAATCATTTTCCAGCTCACGAACTCTCTGCAAATGTAGGACACATAAAAAAAAAAAATAAATTACTGTAATATTAGAAAGTTTACAAATTACATATTTGACAATAATAATAGGGTATTTTTAGAATTCTGTGAATTTTATTTTGTTATAGACTCATCTTTGCTATATTGATAGTGACCTAAGTGCTTAAAAATCTTGATATTGTCACGCTTCAGGATTAAACTTCAGAAAATAATATTTAATTTTATGTCTGTAAAGTAGAGTGGCAACAGTTCTATGATCATTGTGGAATTTTTCTGAATTTATTTTATCTGATATTCCAACTCTTTTTTTGAAATGAACAATAGCTTTATAAAATTTGAGTTGACTAGTCTTGCTAATCTACTTCTAACTGTAACGAATAGGTGTTAACTTGTATTTTAGTTGCTCTGAGCATACAAATGTTAGACTACCAATTTATGAACAGTTTCCGTGATATCGGCATCCTATAATAGGTAATAATACAGATTGTTTTGTAAATGTATATTTAGAAAAGTTAACAAAGCAGAGGAAAATGTTAAATTTTGAAAAAGAATCTGATTTAAAGAGGTTGTAATTCACTCATCTTTAAAGTGTTAAAAAATGTTACTTCACTACTAACTACAGTTTTGTGTTGAGTTTAACACGCAAAAAAGGCATTCACATAGGAAGACATATAAAGGTTACATGAATTGTATAAAAGCTATTAAGTAAGGATAAAATCTATTTAAAAATTTAGTATGATTTATTTTCAAAACAAACATGAGTTTTTGTATGCCATCAGAGGCCTAATAATAGGATATTATTAGGGCTCTGATGCCAGCACAAATTTCTAAGTGCTGGCATACTATTTGACGG
>JAPDSC010163847.1:0-23838 GCA_026290005.1 Latrodectus geometricus
TACTTCTATAACAGGTATACGGTTTGCTTTTTCTTAGTAACAGGTTAATTAAGTGTGTTTATGGATCAAAGTTAATCCTTTTTATAAAACATAATATTTAAAATGTCCTTCATAATGTGTGTAACAAATATTGCTTGAATAAGATTAATTAAGAATCCAAAAAAACCACTGGATTTAGTTAACATTTAAAAACACACATCATTTTAGTTTCGATTATTTAGATGATGAATAGCAGCAATGATATGATTCTAAATATAGTATTATTAAGTTACTTACACATTTTAAAGGTAGTTATAAATTTAAAAGTAAACGCATAATAGCGTGAAATCGGTAATAACTCATCTGAAAGGGTAGACTAAAAATATATAAAGGGACTAACTAAAACTAAAAATATAATATATAAAAATATATAATTTGAAGTACTATCATTTTTAGTATTTCAAATAAATTATTTTGAAACGCAATTCAATAATTCTTCAGCGCAATCAATCATGCTTGCTGTCTGCATTCATTAGTTTTACAAGGTCACAATCATGAAAAGCAAGAACAGGAGTCGAATTTCAAACCGCTAAACGTTTTGTTTTACATTATTTAGTTGCTTCACAGACTTTTTTTATTAACGTGTGGTCGCATTCTGATATTGAAGAAAGTTTTTCTCAAATTAAAGTTAGCAATTCTAAATTTTTACTGATTTCGTTTCGAAAATTTTAATGTAATTTTATAAAAAAATTTCTAAATCTAATCATTTTGATTGAGTGTTTTGTGTTTACATAAAAGAGTATTGCGTGACTCATATATTTGAAACATATGTATTGTGTTTAGTATTGTACATGCAAAACATCTTAAAACATATAAAAAGTATAGTCTCTACCTCAGAAAATCCACAAAGAAACAAATGTCGTCTTTGTCGGTGGAAATATCTTCTCCAAGCTCATCAGCGGCTAATTTAGTTAAGGTTCCTTCAAACCAATCATAATCTTGTGACTGAATAAATCTAAGACAATAAAAGAAAAACAATTTAAACTGCAACATGAGACACATAAAATACGTTTTGTTCACAAATATCTTCTGAAGTACTGATTGAAGAATATCGTTGTATAAAATATGTTTTGTTAATGTATGTTAAATATTATTTTAGAAGGAACACATCTCTACAAGATTAGAGAAAACTTGTGATGCAGATTACATAACTGATATTAAGGAAACATAATTATGTAGATGTATAGAAAGTTTGCAGATTAAAATAAAAATAACTTTAAAGTCAATAAATAAAAAGCTTTTTTAATAAATAATAAGTTATTTTCTGAATAAATCTTTTCTTTATAAATAAAAATAAAATGTTTTATTATCCATTTTTAAATATTTCCTTTACCAGAGAGTCACTGAATGTAGTTGCAAATTTATATTTCGAAGTACATTACTGGATATACAACTTAAAATGAAAAATATTATTTATGAAATTAGTAAACTCCACACAATTTTATAGTATTCATCTTTCAGGCTTTCCACAATATCACTTCCGTGATCATTCTTACCTATCAGCAATCACTCTGCAGCATTCATGCTTCCACAGCGACAAAAGGGTTTCCTTGTCTGACAGGACAGAAGGTAGAGCAGAAGTCATCCCTTGCCAGATTCTAGACAGCTCCCTGAGATTAAACACGTAGTGGAACTTAGTCGGAGTGGGTAACATCGTGCTCTATGGGAAAATAAAACAACAGTAAGGCAATGCAAAAATAAACATTGAAGTAATGCGAGAAAAATAAAGGAATAATGAACTAATGACGAAAATTAAAGTATAAATAAAGAAATGCATGGAAATAATGTCACAATACATTAATATTAAAAACAGAACAACAATATCAATTTTGTGTAGCACCCCCTCACGAGAATCGAAATACGAATTTGGCTCAGAGATGGCAGCATTCTATCTGGGTCTTCCAATTTAGAAATAGGAAGCATATAGAAAAATAGAGAAGACCCAACAAGAAATAGAGAAGACCCAAAACCTGGCTCCTAACAGGTATTAATTTGAAATAGGAACGTGGAGAACATTGCGACCACTACATATTTTACGTGCCCCGATCGCCATTAGTGAACACGATGGATCTTCCTATAAACCGGGATGCGAACTCACTACCTTCCAATAACGAGAACGACACCGTAACCAACCAAGCCATTGTGGCATTAGAAAGAAATACAAGTGAGTCATAGCTGATAAAGAACAACAACAATGAAGCAATGTGAAAAAACAAAGCAGCGACTAACTTTGGTTAAATAATGCAATAAATAAGCAATGAAAAAAAAAGAAAAGAATAAAAATGTGGTGAAATAAACATTAAAATAACGTATATAAATGGAAAAAAAGTAAAAAAATAAGGTACTAGTGAAAAAATGAAGAAAGAGTTTGGCCTTATATTTTTAATAAATAAAGAAAGAATAATTCAATACAATTAAATAAAAAAAATAATGAAGCAACATGGTATAATGAAGAAATTATGAGATAGTATGGCGAAGCCAAGCAATAAAGGAAAGCAGTTTAGAAGCAATTAGAGGAAATAAAGACATTATAGAAAAACTTCTTACCTTTGTCATTTGCCATAATTTTCTTGTTAGTGGTACTAGTCTATTAGATAAATTCAATATTTCTTCAGAAAATCCTTGTTCGGCAGAAAAAGCTCCTTCTACTATACAACCTAAATTAATGTTCATAACATAGTATTATATTAAAAATTCAATTCACGAAACTACTCATGAGCTTTTAGTAACTTATACATTTGAGACAGCTTTCTAAAACATTAATACAGCAAATGTATAACTGTAATTTAATAACTCTTTGCTTTCAGCTAAATATAGATTAAAATTCCAGTGTTTGTACACTTGCCATTGCTATACATTATTTTTCGATTTTCCGAAACTTTTGGCGAAATTCAATTTTGAAAATTTTACAAAAAGCTGGAAATATTTTCCAACGCTATAAATTATCCCTTAAAAATTAAGATTTTTTTGCTTATATCATAAATAAAATTATATAGTCCCAACTTGTGTTTTGTGAGGTAATTAAAATCCAAAATTTGTTCAAATTCTTTTTTTATTTTTTTTTTATTTTTGATTTAAAGTTTTGATTGTAACTGACAACAATAATATTATAACCAAAAATATGCATGCATATAAATACTATGAATATATAACACAATTTAAAAAAGGGGTTTACAAGGTTTAATTATATTTCATTTTTCAAAGTCATGTTCATTTCGACTTAGATTATCATTCAATTTATGTAATTAAATGTTTAAATAGCTGTCTAGTAACAGAATATTAATGAAATATTATACTATTTGAATTATAAAATGCAATCAAAATACTTCTTTTAATGGTAAAATTAATGAATATGTGGAACTCAGTAGTATTTACAAATCGTAAATGTTCTGAACAATTCTTTTCGGAAGTCAATCCGTTTGCAAATAAAAATGAAAATAAAGAGCAGTGTTTTAAATTGATGTTAATGATTAAATGATTTTACAGGATCATAAAATAATTCCTTAATGGAATTAACTTTATTTGAACATTGAAATGTTAAAAAATACAGATGGAATATTTCTAACGCTTTGTCAAAAATGTTCCTTTTTACAGATTTTTATTCTTCAATTTATAATATATATATAAACTCATTTTATGAAAATAAAATGAAAAAAAACTGTTTTGTGCAATATTATATCCTTTAAAATCATATCATTATAAAAATACATCAATATTATCATCATACCAAATATTTTATCAATGGATGCATCAGTTGGCAATGTACAGTTAAATATGGCAAAATGTCTCTTCAATCTCTCTGGAATCTCATTCCTACCCCCTCCGGGTTGGCACATGGCTGCTAGATAATGCAAATCAGCCAATTTCAAAAACTCACCCGGACGTTCTAAGCAATAGAATCCGGACATTTCAATCGTTTGCCGGACAATTTCATTCGTAACCTGAAACATATGCACCATTATATTAATATGAAATTTTTAAAGAAAGTTTTTTTAAATGTTCTTTTCAAATTGAAATCTTTATAGATATTTTAGTTGTTATTTTTCATCATAACTCTAAATTTTTTTTAAAATTTTCAAGTGGTAACCAGTCATAAGAAAATAATTTTCACATTAATATATGCATCGTCTAATTTCATATAAATTATACAATTAGCTATGCAATATTCTCAAGAAGATATAAACAATGAATTATAACATTAATGTTTTTTTTTACTTTGAAGTATTTATTAACTACACATTTTTTTAAGTACTTTTCATATTTTCCCCTCGTTACTCCTAAATATATAATCTTTTACAAAATAATACATTCTCCTAGAAGAAATTCAGCCACAACTAGCATAAAGTTTGAGGTGATATAAGATTTGGGATGGTAAGCAAATAATCAAAAATTTGGAGCACAACACCAGTTTTATCAATAAGTCACGATACAAAGATAATAAATTTCTGTAGATGACGAAACTACTCTTTAGAATCATATGTTATACTCAATGAAATATAATTCGAGCTTACAGGTAAATTGTCTACACTTTGAGCTTAAATTTCAATAATTACTTTGGTTCATCAAAACTTAGTGGGCCAACAATAATATTTAGAGCGTGAATATTTATAATTATTTACAATACAATCAATTTCTTTCATTTAGAAAAAAGTAAACATTGAGCAACCAAAAAAAATAAAACTTAATGATACTTCGAAATAAGTTGAAAATGTCTTTTAACGGCAATTATGCAATAATAAAAGCAACTGCTAAAAGAGCTCAAAACTGATAGAAAACAGAAGAATAAACTGCTCCATACATTTTTGGCGTTTTCTGTCAGTTTATATTATTAAGAATCACCTACCATTCAATTGATTGAAACCTTGAATATATGGTTTATGAGTCACATAGTTATGTTCTCCCCAAAAAATTGACAATATATGATAAAAATATAAGACCATATCATAACTTTCGAAGCATGAAAATCTAATATACTAGAGCAGTATACGCGGAATGGCCTAGTTCACTAGAACATTACAGTATTATTTTTGTACCACAGAATAAACATTTTAATTCCTGTGTATAATATTAAAATTGTATGCCACTTACCTATTTGCTTACAAATGTTGAAGGCGAAATTCTTTGTGAATACATATATACATATTATTTTCATACACACACCTTATTTTCATCATCAACTAAAAACCTAATATTTCAAACATGGTTTTATTCAAATGAAATTACCAAGCTTGACTGTGTCATTTTAGATGACATTGTAAATTTTGAAGCGTCAATGCTAAGAATTATAATAGGCATCGAAACCTGAATCCGTTATTTTTTAGGTATTGTTTCAACAATACATGATCCCTACGAATTAAGAAAATTGGATCTCCGTTTTAATATTAGCTGATCTTTTAGTTTTATAATTTCTTCAAACATTGGTGTTTTAGTGCATAATTACTAATTTAACTACACAAAGTTTCTACCAACTCTGGGCTTCTTAAAGGAAAACATTCTGGTAAAATTTTAATTACTCATAGTCACTCAAATTAACGTAGGTAATCATCATATCAATACAACACAAATCGTTAGCTAGTACATTAGTTAGCATGTTTGTCTGATGATAATTTTTGCAAGAATATCATTTTCAAAAGCCATGGAAAATATATCTCAAGGTAAATTATCATTATTTATCAGGATTAAAATTTAATATCACCAATTCAAGTAAAAAAAAATATTGAGGTTGTTCTTATTCAAGGGTTAGGTAATAAAGTGAAAAAAATGGTCCAACCAAAATGTGTATTCGTTATATTTTTCCTTTACAAAAATTCAGATAAGGAAGAGAAATTTTATTTTTCCTTTTGTTGTTCATCATACGAAGGCGTATTAGAATATTATCTTTGCGATTTAAAGTAGAATTCGTATTAACAATGTATTCAACTCAAATCAAAAAGTTGATTAAACGTCTTTGGTATGGTTAAATTAAAGTAAGAAAATACTTTTTTATTATAGAAACAAAATTTCTTACTCACTTTTTAAAGTACTGTATTTTGAAATATGTGAGAAATTACAAGAATATTTATTGTTAAATGAAAAATATCTTTCATCATGGAAATAAAGGGAACAATTATAATCATCTAAAAATGGAGAATGTGTAAATTTAGAACATAGCTGTCATTCAAAAATTCAACAGCTTTTAAAAATTTAAAAGTAGATAAAAAAAAATTAATTCTACTATCATTATTTACTTATTTGTCTGAAGATAGCATAACTCACAAACATCACTCTAAATGTACCACAGACACACTCTTAAATATATAATCTTAAGAGCTGAGAATATTTTCTAAAAATTGCACAGTTCATTTAGCTTTCTTCTACAATTAGTAATGACAAATTGGCATTGATACAAATTTCTGCAGACGATCAGCAGTTACGGAGTTGATTGGTTTATAATGTTCCTCTTTAAAACGTCACTGAAATAGAGATCAATAACCTGACTGGTTAAGTGATATATAAGTGCGACATTTTCAGTGATGAAAACATTACTATCCATGTTTAATCGAGAAATTTTCTGATAAAAATATATTTAGATAGATGTCTTGTGTCTTTCAACTTTTCTAGAAAATGAAAGACAGAAAAAAAATTATTTAATAAACTATGGGGTTTACTGTTGTTTTCTCTCCCATTTTATAAGTTGTTGCTTAATGGGAAAAAAATGATCTACTTTTATGACTGGAAGGTAGCAATTCTGATACTCGATACAGTTCAAGAACATCATGTTGAAAGGGCCTATGCACGTTAAATATTCATAAAATCTAATATATTTAGGTTGATATAATAGAGAAATTAGGAGGGGAAGGGTATGACTCAGGTGTTGAATGAATTAATTGACCAGTTCAGTCAAAAAAAGATTGTTTTAAGCATAACGTTATTATGAAATGAAACAATAGAATAAGAAGTATCATTAGGTTTTCTTAAAATTAATTGCAATATATTATTAATTTTGTTAAATATGATGTGAATAAGGAGAAGTTTTGGGTTTCTTTTTTTTAAATTTTACTGAAAAGTAACAAACAAAATTTTCCAGGAATGGGATTAGTTGTAAGTAAAGTTAAATTTTTAAATATTTCAAATTATGGCTCCTATTTGATTGTGTATCCTTAGTTTAAAACAACTTTACTAAGAAGAAACTTTATCAGTGTGCTTGAATTAAATTGATTAAACAACTTTCACATGGCCATCCTATGATCAAGAATATAAGTAACTCTTATTTTTTTGTTAAAGCAATAATCATAAACATTTGGATGACAAAATAATTATCACCAGTTTGTAATTTAATTGTCATACTTTTTAGATGAGAGTTTGTTAAACAGGTATCTACTTTTTTAAGTAGTTTGGAAACCGCTATAAGCATTCATACTTGAGGAAAGAATTGAACCTAAAAATTGTTGAACTGAAGATCAGAGCACTGATTATTTAGGTATCATCTTTAGGAAAAGAAAGAGCATAAAAAGCAAATAAAGAAAACCGGGAAATCTATTAGAATCAGCAATAAAATCACTGGTTAAAACTAGAAAACAAACAATTTAAGTTGAAATTAATTAAAAAAATACGACAAGAAAATCAAAATGAAAATCGTTATTCTAATAACTATTTGCTATACTCCTTTTTTAATACTATAAATTTTATTAAAATATTATAAATTTTAATATAAATTATATGTTATATTATAAATTCATTTTAATTAATTACAATATATATTATTATATAATATATCATTAATTATATAAATAAAATTTATATAGTTTATAGTAAAACACTTATGTCAGCTTTTGTAGATAACTTAGAATGATAAATCGTAATAAGTTATTATATTAACGGTATGGTAATGTTTGATAAACTTGGCTCAAATATATAAAACATGATTTCTCATATGGCATACTAAAATGGATTAAAACGACATTTACAGCAAGTCATATGAACTAAAAAGAAATGAAATGTATAAAAAATTTCCTACGATTATTTTGCAATTCATTCTCCTACAGTAAATTTCAAATTAATAGAACAGAAAAGGAAAATAAATAGAATCGTAAATAAATCAGGATGATAAAATAAAAAGATGTTGAAGATTATTTTAATTTTTGTGAATCAGTCTTAAGAACATGTTGCTCGTTGCATAAAATTCTAGGTTCGATACCAATCACTGCTGAAAAACAGGAAATGGATGTTGATTTTCTCTTTTATACATACATATCAGCTAAGACCGATGATCGAGAACTTTCTGTATTTTCACCTATGCGACATGCAAAAACTGCCTATTAGCTATCAAAAGCACTCTCGAAAAGCAGTAAGGGTGAAATGTTCAAATGTCTTGCAAAAGATTTTAGTTAGATTTAAATTAATTATTGACTAAAAGTAGTTCGAATTACCTTCGAATAAAAAACTTTTTACTTTCAGAACGTAAAGTCCAAGGTTTAATCCTAGCTTGTCTTGAAATATGGAAAATACATATTGTGCTTCAGTTTTCTGAATGCATTTTTGTCAGAGTGGGTGCTTGAAAATTTTCAGGATTTCCTCTTTTGCAATATGTGAGAACGGCCTACAATTTACAAAAAACTTTCTTGTTATTCAACTTACGCTGTAGACAATTATAAGCTTTTCAACAATCTTAAACCATAGTCTTGTCCACTGATTGCCTCAAAGTCCAAGTAGATTAAGGAATTGTGTGTGGGTTTCACTTTTTTTTTATAGTTTCTCACATTATGCAAAAAACTTTTATTATTCTTTTCAGAAAGAAAGAAAATCTCTGTGAGCGAAGTTAAATATTTCATCTGTATATGGGCCATATTATATATATAAAGATTTACGAGTAAAATCAAATCAAATCAGTGACAAATATTTGCAATTTGTCGTATAATGAATTGATATTTTGAAAAAAAAATATATATTATTCATAAGAAAATAAGTAGGAATATTAATAATAAAAGTTATGAATTAATCTTTTTTAGTTTTGTAATCAGTTTCATCAAATTTTAATACACAATACACACAAGAACAATACACAAAATCTTATTCCAATATATTACTCGAGAACTATAAGCATTTCTTTAAATTAAAGCATTCTTAAGAAATATTGATAAAAACATTTCATTGCATTTTGATGAAGCTTTTATATTATTATCTAATTCTAGCAATTTAATAACTCAAAGTCGTATACAAAAAAATTAAATTTTTTAAAGATAATTTGATTTATATTTATAATAATAATTCTTTTAAAATGAGTAGAATAAAAAACATTTAGTATGAATAAATGCATCTACATTAAGCATATTTTTCAACTCTACAGAGCACATTTTATACCATAACATTGCTAAATATATTGTGGTTCATAAACTTAAGACACAGTGCAATTTTAACGATTTCTTTTGTTCACAGGAAAAACATAAGTAATAATTTATTTAGAGATGAATAAAATATATACCTGATCACCCCAAATGTTGATGAGAGGCATATTTATATCGTCAATGATGATGGTCAATTTTTTTCCGGCTGCTGGACCATAAATATTACCTGCTCGTTTTTCGATGTAGCTCTCAATAGTTTTCTGTAAGAAAAGCATTCTATATATATATATATATATATATATATATATATATAAATAGTTTCTTCCGATCTATATATCTACTTAATACGATTGTACCAAAAATTTGGAATAAATAAAATATTTTGCTTTTCAATCTATGTCAGTTTTGGTAATATGTAATGGAAAAATAATGGTAAAAACTTTTTTAAGATATTTTAACATCCATTATGTAAACAGTCTTGTCGTTGTTCAACAGTGTCTAGAATCAAACTATAAAACTTCTTGTACCTTTACTTTTCTAGGAATACTAAAATATAGTACAGTTGGCTTATAAGCCAAGGAAAAAATACTATAAACATCACTATAATGTTAAAAACAGAGGCGTAGGCTGTTAAAGTGTTATCTCTACCTGGTATTAAAAATTACTGCATTAAGGTTGTGTCCATATTTTAAATCTACAACAACATATAGTACTTTATGCCGGCTTGCATTCTACTGAGTCCCTTTTCCAGGCCTGAGTCTAATGCAAGCATAACTTTTTTTCAAGACCTACTGTAGGGCCCTTTGCAAGGAACATAATATTTTGAATTGATCTGTATTTCATATTAAACACTTTATTATGTTGTTAATAATGACACTTAGGAACACAGAGCCCGCCCGTCAGAGAATAGGCGAATGAAGTCAGAAAGCGTCTTCTGTTTTTGAATAGAGCACCTTCAAACGAAGGTGGAAGTACGACTTTTGGATAATAGATGGTAGCACCGTCTGAATCTTCCAATTTAGAGATTGAAACCAAAGAAGACCCATAGCCTGGCTCCAACCACCTCCAGAGGTATTAATTTGGAATGGGAACATGGAGGACATTGCGACCTGACAGATTATACGTGCTCCAGTCGCCATTAGTGAAAACAACGGATCTTCGGCTAAGCCGGGATTCGAACTCACAACCTTTTGGTAACGAGAATGACGCCCTAACCAACGAGGCCACCGCGGCCTTCAACCTTATATATATATATATATATATATATATATATATAAATTCTGCTTATTGTTTCGTTTTGAAACGTTTCTCTTATTTTTTCTAGTTACACAAAAACTTCTGATGTATTTCAACATTTTCTGTTTCATTTATAACGTTAATGTTTCTGGAAAAAGCTTTTTATTTTAACCCAACACACATGTGTGTGATAAAAGTGACCAAATGTTTTTCTGAAAGCAATAATAAGAAAAGATCAGGTGCTGAAACACAACAGAATGATTATAGGAAACAAAAATGATGAAACTCTGATTATTTGATCTTCAGAAGGTTAAAAGAGAGAACTGTAATGATTATTTTATGAGGAATCGTTATTCGAGAAGAAGGCTTTAGTTTCGAAAGCTCATCAGTAAGTGTGAAAACTTGACAATAACGTATTTATGTATGAACTTTTACTGTCTTCTGATATCAATTAGAGATAAATGTTTTCAGATTTTTTTCACACAAATATTTACGGAGACATTTATTCTAGAAAATGTGTCTTCACTTATATTACCTATTAATGAATAGACATTGAAATCTTCAGGCATTGATTAAATCTTAAGTGCTCTTCATTTTTGTGGCTTAATTTGTGTTTCTTGCTTTTATTGAGTAGGCTCACTTTAAAAGCGTTTTTTTAAGCATTTCTGTAGTAGTGGTATTATAATTAAAATTGAAACGAATAAAATGATCATTAAAATTTTAATAATTTTAACTTCACTTCTTACATATCACTCTCATCAACTTTATTGACAGTTAATAATGGTGTCAATAAATGAAAGAATTTTACGAAAATAATAATAAAATTGTATCAAATTATGCTTTGAAAAAAAGACAAAGTTTGTGTTATACTTGACATCAATTCACCTCTCGCTTGTAAGAACTCTGGATAATTATTTTTATATGATTTTTTTTTTGTTGAGTTCCAGCCAAATTGGCAATGTGAAATGCACTATTCTACTTTTCCAAGTGAACCATAATTTGGTGTGAAGTCCGAATTCCGCAGTACACACATGTCATAGGTACCCGTTTAAAGGGTAGGCAACCATTCATACAAGGAAAGGACAAAGACAGGTGAGAGAGGGAGAGAAAGTACATCCCTGCCCGAACCGGGATTCGAACCCAGGACCTCCCTAACTGCAGTCAAGCACAATGACCACTAGACAGGGTTGTTGGCTTATATGATTAATAAAAGGAGTGAATTGAAAGACTATATCCTTAAAAAAGTTTATTCAGTTCAATTATTACCTGAAAGTGAAAAGGCGTCGTAGCTGATGAAAAATTAACACTTTTGCTCAGGTGTGTCTCAGGGTTTAATTTGGATGTATAGGCCTTCAAAATGACTGTTTTTGCAGTTCCGGGCTCACCAAGCAATAAGACGGGCTGCAAAAGCACAAAATAATAGTAAAATTAAGTACATAATGTTGCTACATTTTATTAATTTTTATATATAGTTGATAAGCTAAACATCATTTTAAATTACTTTTAAATTGAAGTCTATTTTAAATACAAAGCTAAAATTTAATATTAAAAAAATAAAGGAAAATAAGCGTTTTAAATAAAGAAATGGCTTTGATTAAAATATTATTTCGTAAGAATATTCATAAAATTTCACTGAGATTCACATATTTTATTTTTGTTTACAAACAAAAAATTTAAAATTTACAAATGTTTCTTTTGTACTTTCAAAACTCTTAATTTTTGTTTGTATTTCTATACATTTTTTTCTGATTTGCGATTGTGTACTTTTATTCACATCTTGTGCAATAATTACATTTTCATTTAAATGAATGAATTAGGTAAATATTTGTAAGATTATACACAAGAAGCTTTTTCACTAGCGAAGGTTGTAAAAATTTAAAGCCTAATAATTATTTAACTTTATTGCATAAGTGATGACTAACCTCTCTTATTTTACAAAAAGGGGTTTCTCTCTTTTTTTAAATGCTTGACTTGAAAATGAAGGGAAAAACTTATTTAAAAATGTGTTGTAGTTACATATGACATCTGACGACGCCAAGCCCACCCGCCAAGGACTAGGCGGAGCCAAAAAGAGCGTGAGAAAGCTTTATGAACAGTGCACTGTCCCCTCGAAGGTGGAAGTACGACTTAGGCTCATAGATTTGCAGCACCCCCTGGGTCTTCCAATTTAGAAATAGAATGTCAGGGAAGACCTAAGGCCTGGTTCCTAACAACCCAGAGGAATTAATTTAGATTGGGAACATGGAAGACATTGCAACCACGTCATATTTTTCGTGCCCCAGTCGCCATTAATGAACACGACGGATTTTCGGACAAGCCGGGATTCGAACTCAGCACCTTCCATTAAAGAGAATGACGCCCTAACCAACCAGGCCACCGCGGCCCCAAAAAGAGTTATAAAATCAACGATGAATAAAGAAATTAACATTGAATGATACATGTTATCCCTCAAAGAGATGAATAAAATCATAAATTTATTTTTTTAAATGTGCTATTTATGATTAAAAGATAAATTACTGACTTTTTTAAAATTCAGGTCACAGACTGATGTTGAAAATTTAATCGGAAGGTGTTACAACAACACAATCTGAGAAAATTAAATACTTTATGATGATTTATTGCTTAATAAATCATCATAAAGTATTAAATATTTTAATTTGAGAAACTTCAAAATTTATGTTTTTCATCTGTATTTATTTCTTGACATCATAAACATCTATTTATTTCCTTTATTTTTTGTACTTAACGCTTTATTCCACTCATGTGTGCAGCTTAAAGTCAATTCCAACTAATAGAAGCAAACTTACGAAATGTTGACTGTGAAGCGAAGATATTCAGTTTTAAAAACAATAAAAAAAACCTTTCTTAGTTAATATAATACATTGGAGGGTATATCTCAGTAAACATTGTCTAAAACCAATTAAAAACACAAATTTTATTTGTAATTTTCAAACAATCTCTCCATTTAAAAAAAATTGTTTCACTGTTGAATATAATACAAATCCATTTTACAAACCCTCGAAATAGCCTATTTACTAGTTTATTCGAAATCTTAAGAATTCTTAAAATGTTCGGATTGGTTCAACATGTGTTAGAATAGAATCCATTGTGTACTAGAGTTAACCCAGAACATCAAAGTACAAGGGTGCTAATCATTCAGAGCTTAATTAATAGTTAATTCTAATAATTATATTAATTATGACCATAATACTTATAATATATATATATATATAAATACACATTACATATGTAAATAATATAAATAAAATATTTATATAATGATATGTATAATTATATAAATAATATATTATGTATATAATTATATATATCATTATATAAATATTTCTCTCATAGACATATAAATTTTTTAATCAACCAGCCTCATGACAAATTAGATTTAATTTATGAATCCGTAAAAGATTCATTGATTCATCCATCCCAAAGTTTGAAGTCAAACCTAAAATAGGTGAACCGAAAACCAATGTAAAGAGTTGATAAAATGTTGAAATGACCTGAGATAATATCATAATATTATAAAAAAAACTATTACATATATTCCTTAAATATATAGATAAAATGCTATTTTTTTAATAGAATGAAAAGGAGTAAACTTATAAAAAGAATATTCATTACACTCATTTGGCAATAAAATTACTTCCTTGGTGTCTTTCGTTTTTAAAAGGTCAGAGACAAAGAATGAAGAAGCGCAGACTGTGAAGGAAGTAATGAAGTAATCACTGTTTCTGTGAAATTATTAATAGCATATTATTATGCGATTATAAAGGTATGAAGAAACTGGTCTGGTAATCAATATAAGCAAATTGAGCAGACAAGATTTTTTGAGGTTTTCCGTGATGAAAAATAAATTAACCCTATTTTAATATATTCTCTTTACTTAATCATATCAAAAAACAGAACAAAAATAACTTTCGTTTTATATTTATTTTCAACTTTATCAATTTAAGGTATACTGACATAGAAAAATTTCGGTATCATGTCAGCATGATTTTGAAAAAAATTTATATTTTGTACGAAAACCCGTCAATCTAGTTACTTTATATTATTTATTTTTAGTGCCGTTGGCAACACGAACTTAAGTAATACAGTGACACTACCGCTGGGTGGCATGTTTATAAGGAGTACCTCACTGAAGCTGGAGGTTTTCAACGTGATGGGTGCCTTATTGCTTATTGTATTTAAACCTGTTGCCATTGCATTGATACTATGTTTCTTTATTGTTTTAATTAAATTTTTTGGTTTAAATATTCATGAAAATGCGTTGTCTTTATTCATCCATTGCAAAATATATTTTTTTCCACATTCACGCGCGCTTTTTGTATATATTTCGTGAATTGCTTTCATAAACTCCTTTTCTGTTTTAAATTCGTTAGGTACTAATGTTTCGATAATTATTCTTCTTGCTGCTTCTGGCTGACTGATTGTCATTTACCAATTTTTATACTTAAAATGTTTCTTATTATTTTAGCTTTATTACTATATGCATATATGAAACAAATAAATGATTTAATTTTTAAGGCTTATGAATTACAACGTTATCGAGCATCTTTTCAACACTTCGACTCTCCGATGACTTTGAATGTAATAGCATTATCGAAGTGCGTGTAGCTGAATGGACAAACCAATCAATAGACCTTTATCTGCACTATGGAGTCATGGTTGCATGTAAGTTCTGTTAGGAATGAATACTGCAGGAAGTTTATCGAAATTAAAGGTTCTGGAATTCAAGGGGCACAAATACGAGGAAAGTTTGGATTACTGTCTTGCCAGGGCCAAACTTTTTCAAGATCATCAATGTACACTACTCATTGAATTTATAGTCTCTGATATACTAATATTTGGTTCAGACGGGATTAAGCTCACTTCTGGTTGAAAGGCATATCTTTACTGCCACAAAATAGGTGTAACCATCGGCAGTTATATTGTAGCTCATCACCATGGATGAGTGCAAACTGGTAGCGCATTACGTTCAGTGGTGAGTCTCTCTTGTCTTTAGATTTGACTACCATTGCATGAAGGACCTGATGTCATCGATTTTAATGTTTTTCTCATAATATCATACAGACATTACCTCAGACGTGATGGTATGGGATTTCTATTGCTGAATCAGCAGATCAATTCTAGTTATCTGAAGTACAACTTTAAAGGGAAGCGATATTTTGGCTCTATTCGGCAGCTAATGATATTACTCTTCATGATAATCATCTTGATGGTAATTTTCAACAAGATAATGCCAAATTCCCTGCAATTCACATATTTATAGATTTCTTTCTTGTAATTAGTACACTCCTAAAAGCAATAAGGTCACTAAATTTTCCGCTAATCCAAAATGCATGAGCCACAGTAGATCACCAGATACAGATTGCCTTAATTGTCAGAAATCTATATCAACAGCTCATTAATGCCTGACAAAATCCATTGAAGATGGCATCAAGTGTCTTTACTGCTTTTTACATAGACCTACACAGAATCGCCAGAATCATACACCTCTACAAGATTGGCTTGTTTTGCGACTCTTGATTTAAGCAATTAATTTATTATAATAGAGTAGTACAAATATATTTTTTCAATAAATAATCTTTTTGTTAGTATTTTTAAAGATTTTTTTTAAAAAATCTAAATTGTTTTTTGATATCAAACTATATGAGTTACTTTTTCAATAACAGCTCATTTACAAATATGTACCAATTTTATGCTTCTTAAACAGTACTTGCAAGAAAACTACTTTGTACTTTCAGGGTAATCACTGGCGTTTTAAGTTGACCAAACATTTAATAAATCTTTTCCTTTTAGATGTTTCACAAGTTGTTGTTAATACAACAAATGGTTAATTGTAGCGCTTATGAAATTCCCACTTTGAAACATAGCCAACTCCTAACAGAATAAAGTAAATTTTCTTTGGATAACATGACTTTTTACAAAACTGCCCATTTAGAAAAATTTCAGAAGTATTTGCATTTTCCATCAACCTTTACAAGTAAATTTTTTTAGTTTCAGATATCATTTCTACTGAAATAATCCAGTATTTTAAAATCTTTATTATTAATGGTAAGCTCTATGCATTGTACTATACCATTATTTTTCCTAGTGATGCATATTTAAAATTTATTCATTCTCTTATTGAAACATTTACACTAATTTGAAATTTTCCTATTAAAAAAAAGTACATCTATCTAAATTGGTTTTCAATATTCAAACATATTTATCAGAGATTTATACTTATCTGTAAACATTCAAAATCAAAAATAGACCAATGGAGATCTTACATTTCCTTTCTTGGCAATTGTATTTATGAGAAAGTCAGTGCGAACATTGTCAATATTTGGTACAAGAACAGAGATGTATTCCACACTGTTGGTTGGCTTATAAGCGAAATCTGGAACACATGTCTTCCAGTATTGCCATTCACCTATTAAAAATAACATGAAATCAATTTTAAATATAGGTATATTTTAAATTTCTTAAAATTTATATAATAAGAATAATATATTGTGTAACTTTTTTATGTTTTAAACATTTCGCACATCGCAAAGCAATTTAAATCTGCAAACTATACATTTAAATCTACAAACTATACATTGCCTGAAAATTAATTTAGTAAATACATTAACCTTTCATTTATTTCCTGAATTTAATGTATCTTTCATTCATTTCTTTCGCTTTTAAATATTTGGGATATCACTTCTAATCTTCTTGATATCTCGCATTTTTGCCCCAAAAAAGAATAAATTATATTCTTGATATCCTCTTTTTTGTTTTAATACATATCGTTCTATGCTTATTCAATCTAATATATATTATATATTCTAATACTTTTATAAATGTGGACCTAATTAATGTTATTCCAAAAATAGTTATTTAAGAGAATTTAAAAAGGCATTGTGAGTTGCCTAATAAACACACAGAATGTTCTTCTGTATATTTTACATTTATTTTCATAAATGATGTCTTATAAACTCTCTTATTATTGAGAATAATAACTCAAAATATTTATTTCAGGAACATAACAATATATTACAATTTGTTTCCCTTAAAGTAGATTAAAGTCGTTAATGTCAGTAAATACGGAAATAAGAAATTTGGGCATCAAGCTACTCATAAATATGAGGAAACAACTGAGGAACCAATTTTAAAAAGAACAGGTTATAAACACAATATCCTTGTTGATGTTTGGATTCCAAATATTAGGGAGAAACGAAATGTCGAAGTCCTAAAAGTAGCACACTATGGCGTCAAAGGGAAGGCATTTCATTCCTACAGGGTTAACGGACTAAGAAAGAACTTTTTATTATTTGATACAAAATTGGAGAATGTTCACAAGTATGCAATTGTTTGTTCTTACGATTTAGTGACATATGCTGGGCCATTTCGGGTTTTCTGTTCAGAATTCTCTTGATGATGTACCAGCAAGCCTCCGGTTTTAATGAGTTTATAAATATGGTCGATTTTATGTTGATTAGAAACTAATTGTCTTCTCAGGTCAGGACTTATTCAATTTAAACAATTGTGATGAACGCTTTCTTGGAAAATGTTACAGAGATAGATGCCATTTTTACGAGTTTATTCTTTGACACACTAGACTGGTGCTCGACATTCTGGTATGAAAAGTTGAAATGTTTCGGTCCATACCAACTATCCGATGTAGAGCTACCGGAGAAAAACGCTGCTTGCCTCATAACGGCTTGCATATCAGAAATGGATGGGAATATTGGACATTTCTTGGGTTTATACCGTGCAATACTTGGATATAGTTCACTATCAATCAAAATAACTTCTTTAGTGCTGCGAGTAATAAAAGTAAACAAATTCCCTGGGTGACGGAATACCTGCGGAAAGAGTCAACTGGTAAGAGGTAGGAAAGGCTGGTCAACAAAGAGTCAGTCAATCTCTACCTCCCACGAGCCGTAATAGAAGACGACTTTCGTCTAAAAACAAGATACGACTACCTTTCACCTCACTTACACAGAATAAAAGTCGTTGCTTCGCCAGAATGCACCCTCTGTGGACATGAAAAATGAATTGCAAACATTTGGAGTCCTGTCCAGCTCTTGACCACTCCACATTGGATCAGACTGAAGAACTTAAGAGGGCATGTCTCTACTGGTTAACGCGCCACCTCATGGCTTAACAGCTAAGGGTGGGGGTTGGCTAGTAGTGGTAGTAGTAGTACTTTAAATAAATTTCTCCAATAGACCATCTGCTAATCTACGACAATTTTAAAAATAACTTTGAATTTTGATTAAGAAATCGATGTTAATCGCATTCATGAGCTAAACTATTTAAAAGCCACAAATATATTTATTGTGGTCAAAAGGTAGCAAAACAATTTTCGAAGGGGAAGATTCTGGATTTAATTTGACCATAGTCAATTTCAGTTCCTAATCTATGAAAAATTTGAGCTCAGCCAATCGATATTGAACTCAATTTACAAGGAATGAATCGAAACTGTTAAAAAACAGATGTCGCAAGTTTTGTTTCTGTGTTTGACATATACTTATATTGAATTGGGTACTTAGAAGTCTTTCGGATTTTCGATCTTGGAAAATATGAATAGAGTTCAATACTTATGAAGAGTCTTCATGAAAAGTGGCACTTGATAGGCGTTGAAAATAGTCTTTAAACAATTTTCAGCTGTTTAATTATGAGCTACGTTGTGCCATAATATTACAGACTAAGAAGAGATTAACATTTTATCAATTAACAGAAAACACACAGATATAAAAATAAAAAACTTTAAAAACTCGTAATGCCCACATAAAAATTTATTTTTCGGTTGAAAATTGACGTTTATACGAGTATAACAATTGGAAAAATAAATGTACAATTATTTGCTTTCCCAGACACGTGTTTTAGACACGTGTGTAGAAAAAAATTATACACTTTTTTATCAATATATATATATATATATATATATATATATATATATATATATATATTATATTGATAAAAATTGTTAACAAGTTCAACAACAGAAAACAAGTTTAAATCCTTGTTAAAAAATTCTCTTGGATAATCCACTGATAATCAAAAAATTTTACTCTCAAATAATTTCTAGCAATTTTTTAAAAATCTTTTAGCCTACTAACAATGAATTGCTCTACCTGTACACTGACTAGTTTTGACTTCGGTACTTTAACTTCAGTTACTTTTCTAAGTCCTTCAAATATCTGTAGTAAAAATTTGCTGGCCCAATTCCAGAAGTTTTCTTTCATAATACCAAATTAGCTTTCATGTGAAGCGTAAATATATTTAGTATCACATTATCTGTATCATTACAGCTTTCCTTCAAAGTTTGAAATTTTTTTAATCCAGAGAGAAATTAATATGCCAACATGTTGATTCATTTAATGTATATGACGCATGATGATATTTCTAGAGCATCCAATTTCTTTTATCCACCCTATTTTGATATTTATATCATCGATATTTTTAGTAAATATTAAGCTATTTTTATTACAATTTCATAATTCAGAAAACTTTTTTTTTCTTTTGCGACAACATCATGAAAATTTATAAGAAGACACGTTTTATCTGTTTCGTCCTTTCTCTTCTGGAGTGAAAATTGTTTTGGCAGTATAATATTACTTTTCATTATATCTGCTATTGAACTATGGATTTTTTTTAAATGTCACTGCATGATTTTTTTGCACTGCTGCATGAATTCCACATATTGATCAGTCTTATTTGTCGAATATTGATTCCCTAAAAGTAATTGTGTTCTTAAAAGTTTTTAACTCTTAACAATAATATCTTTCATTTATTCTTTTCAATGTAGAATATTTTCCTAAGTATAGTGAAAGAAATAGTTTAACACACGTTATCAAAATCTAAAAACTGTTTAAAAAAGGCTTAGCATCTTCTTCGACAATATGAAATTTTTACTGAGTCAGACAGCCAGAGTGCTACCTTCGTTGACGATCAGCCATAGCAAAATCCGACATTAAAGTCAAAGCAAAACAAATTAAACCATTAAAATATAAACAAACTTTTCAATAGTATCATTTTCTTGGTGTCATAGAGGAAAAACCTGTTTCTGGAGTATATATGCATATGCGCGAGCGATTAAGCCACATAATTGAGAATTTGCGGAGAATTTATTGTATATTTATTAAAAAATTTTATTCATGTGCTGGTATTAATAATTTTGGAGTTGCTAGAGACAGTGATTCTCAGGAATTTAAATAAAAATGAAGAAGGGATTATTATTTTTCAAACTTCTCAAAGAATTTTCGCTTGTCATAATTAAAATTTCGCCGTTACACAGTATGGCTGTGAGCTGCAGATTAACCATCTATTATATGCAGCATGTAAAATAAAAAATCCTATCCACTGCGCTTTAAAAAGTATAAGTTTCCAGATCTCGTACTATAAAAATTGGAAGTTCTCTGGCCTCTATCCTGTAAATTAAAGAAATATGAGAGAAATGTCAGTTACCAAGCTTTAGAATAGCAACAATTAAATACTGAAATATATTTTGTGGAAAAATCTCATTTAGTGCTGATTGATTTGTGGGCTCGTTATACGCAATCACACCATTAAAAAAATTAATAAACCAATCAGTGGTCACTAATCACATTCACTATTGGCGCTTAAGGTGCAAATTGCACCAATGTTTTGCTGAAGATTCAAATGTCTCTTTCTTGACAAAATGCGCGATAAAAGTGTTGAAATTCCCGCAAAAATATACAGTACAAGTTCTCATTTCTTATATAGTACAAGTTCTCATTTCTTATCACATCTAGACACAAAGTATCATTTATTACTAAATCGTAACTATTGTACAACTTTGAAATTGATTTCTTTTACCTAACATGGCTTCGTTACAAGAAAACAATGTAACTTTCCAATTTTACTTAGGTATGCTCAAAATAAAACTATATTACATCGAATACTATTTCGACATTTTCCTATACTTCAAAACTTTTTGTTATAGTTATAGCAATTCGAAAGGTAAGAGAAAGGCATGTCATTTACAAACTTACGAAATCTAGTAATAAAATAAATGTGTCAAGATATATGTTCACAATTAAAAGAATATCACCAAGAATTATAGATAAATTCAAAATTAATTTAATAAATTGTTTGAAAAACAGATCGCACTCAAAAATGTATGTTTTCTAATTTCAAATGCGATATTTTTTTTTTCAAATCATGTTTTCCATACCAATATATCCACTCTTCCATTGCGTTTAAAAAAATAAAAACTAAATCCTGTTTTATAATAATGATATTAATTGGAAATAATGTGTTTGCAAATTGTTTAATGTCTAGACATAATAGTCTAGACTTAATTGTCATAACAAATTACAATGCATTTCATTATCTGCGTAAAGGTCAAGAGCTACAAGATTTTTCGATTGTTCGTTAATTGATAAGGAAAATTACCCTATCTTTTTCTGCAATGTGGGCAATTTCATTGCAATGTAAATTATCGCATCAAATGGAGAGAATTTTTATTCATTTTACGTATCAAGTTGTGATAAAATTTTAAAACTAATCTAATTATTCATGAGATATTCGATATTTCAACTTTTAACTCATAAGATAAGAAATGATATGTTCAAATAAAAATAGTGTAAAAAATACATGATTGGTGATATTCATTTGTTAAAAAAAGGCAAATATATATTGTTTTATGTAGAAAATTAATTTCTTTTGTCCGTTGCTAGCCAGGCTGGCAATATGGGTTGCTCTGCTTCATTTTTTTAACTGAACCTTAATTTGGTGTGAAGTCCGACTTCTTCAGTACACACATGCTATAGGTACAAGTTTATAGGGTAGACAACCTCATTCATAGCCCATTTATACAAGAAAAGAGAGAGAGAGCATCCATGCCTAAACCTGGATTCGAACCGAAGACCACCTTATCCGCAGTCCTGAATTAATAAATCTTAATCCTGGCTAGTGGCACGCTGACCACTAGACAGGATTAAGATCAATTAAGTCAGGGAAATAAAAGCAGTATAGTGTATTTAATGAATTATATTCATTTTATTATAAAAATTTATATTTGTTTATTTCTAGTTGATGAATCAAATTAATTTTTGTTTCCAACGCCAACCTATATAAGATTAAAATTCTAAATCAGTACTTTATTTTAAGGAGTGTTTATTTCTGGTTTTCATCTGGTGTTCTATAGCTTCATGGTCACTTTTTCACAAAAGGGCTAATTCTATCGGGACCTAGGGTCTTAAGGGGATTACAAACCACAGCAAACATCCATGTTTAAATTATATACTTGAAATGTTGAGTTTAAGGCAAGTATACTAGCCACTCATCTAGAGATTTAGAGTGCAAAGTTTTATCAGTTGTTTGTCTTTTTTCATAACTAAGGTAAGAATAAAAATGGCATAGTCATTCTAATGCTACTTTTACACAAGTAAAAAGATTCTGATCTGATGCAAAATAATAACAACTTCAGAAAGATAACAGAAAGATAAAAAAAACATTTGAAAACGATTTCTATATAAGTGCAGAGCATAAAACTAGAATCAACTCAACATAAATTTGGGTTCAACACATTTAAAAATATAAAGGCTCTCACACCAGCTGTTAATGATTGTTCGAGAAATTTAGTGACAGCAATTTTATGCATAAAAGATGTTTCGGGTGTGTATATTATTTAAAATTGCATATTATACGACACTATAAATATTTAGATATAATAAATAATGTAAACAATCATTTTATAAAATATATTTAATCAAATAAACAAATATATAAACAATACAGTCATGAAGATTGTATAATATATACCGTTAATAAAATAAAGCAACGCATAAATTTATCTAGTTAAAATATTTTGAACATGAATTATCTAAAGTTTGCTCCTGAAATTATTTAGTCAAATAAAATGAGATACTTTAATGTTGTTTTGCACATAAATAAGCTGCGATTAAAGTACATAAGACAAGAATCCTATTTATTTTGTCTCCTTATGGCAGCATTAAAAAAAATAAGTGTAATGTTAAAACAGGGCTAAGGTCATAAAATATTAATTTAATTAATAATTCAAAAATAATTTCGAAATAATCTAAAAAATATCAATAAATTTCCGTCACATCTCACTGGGAAAAAAGATATCAAGGAAAATGTAAATTTTAAACAAAGAAAACAAAATATGTTCGCTCGCGCCGAATGAAAATTTTATTTTTCTCATATATTACTGTATATTGAATTTTTGGAAAAATATTATTTGTCAAAGCAAATGCATTGAATATTT
>JAPDSC010163850.1:0-13403 GCA_026290005.1 Latrodectus geometricus
CACTGTAGATTCTTAAAATAATGCAGTTGATCCACATGAAATGTTTTCTTTGAATTAAAGGGGGCAAACCTGGTTATATTTTATATTAAATTTACGATAAATCTTTTCTCAATAAATCTTACCTTGTTCATGAAATTTAAAAAAAAAATTCAAAGCAGAATTGCGTTTTGCTATCTTGAATTTACAGAATAATCCATCATCCTTTTGTATATTCAAAGTAACTACAAATCCTCAAATAAAATAAACAATTTGAATAAAAGCATTTTTTACTGTAGGTATTTAAATGTTTTCCTCATAAAAGTGATAAGAATTCTAAATAATTTTATATGTTTGTATGTGAAATATATTCTAAAGTATATTGTGTTATTGAATTTTTTCTTTTAGATTTTTTCGCTATACAGTAATTATTAATTTAATAAAAAATTAAGAGGACAATATAAAAATTATTTTCAAAAGGAGGCAATTTTATGCAAATATTTTTCTTTTATTATTTTTTTAATCTTAAATTATTTATTTGTCTCACAATCACTAGTTAAAATCCTTAAAATTAATTTCTATTTCTATTTGATGTTTTTAATTAATCTATCACCATTTCTGCGTCATTAATCTTATTCCCATTATAAAATTAAAAATACTATTAAGTTGAATAATCAGAGTTATGCATTTTGGAGAAATAAAGCTTGATTAAATATTAAAACTATATCTTGCGTTTTCAATAATTTATTTACCTAGTTTATTTCTAATTATTATTGCAATATTCTCATTTATGATAATATTCTTAACATGTTCACTACGTAAGATATCTTTCGTTATAGTTTAAGATCCAAGGAAATAAATATAATATAAAAACCATAAATGCATTAAATTTGTATGTTTTAATTAAAAAAAGCTTTTTCTTTAGGGAGTAAAAAGATTTACTAAGTACTGAACAGGATTTTCTTATTCAAATTAAGAAAAAAGTAATAATTAATAATGCATATCATTTAAAAGTCCTTCATTATTATTATAACAGTCAATTATAATCTCCAATTTCGTAAGATTAAGTATGAGTATTGAGCTCATTAATTTTTTTCAATATTAAACTTCAGCTTACTTTCATAAATTTCTTATAATATTCCCATAAATAACATTCTATCCGCTGTTCCTAATCTTGCAAATATGAAAATATAGCCGCATTTTACAATGAAAGATTTATAAGATGGATTAGGTAAAATACCGATATACATACCAATTAAATTATCATAATTAATTATGATTTTCTTCAGTTATTTGTGTTCTTTAAGAATTCTCAATCGATAAATATTAATTTACATAATTCATTGTTTCATTTAATAGCCCTATGCAAAATGATCCAGAATCATAATTGAATTAATAAAAATCCCCAATGTTAAAAAGCATTTTTCAACGTTCAATAGTTTAATTTAATATTCATTAACACATAAATATCCTTTAAAGGGATTAATTTTCATTAATTAATTTTCCCGATTTCTTTTTATTATGAATTATTATAAGAACAATTTTACTGGAACTCGTTATTTATTTATTTATTTATTCAACAAATCTATATAATAAATTCTTAAATTTACCATGGAAAACGATAAGAAAGGTTAATAAATGTTTACCTCATTTTTATATATTTAATTCATTTTTAAAATTTTTTATTTTATTTACAAGCAATCAAACCAATTAAATAATGCAGATAATCTGGAACAAACTCTAAAATTCTACAAATTATCTCTAAGGGTAAAATTAGACTACGTAAAATTAACAATTGCTACAGCGAGCTCGCACTATATTTATCAAATAAAGATACGTCCACTTGAATAAGAAATGCTTGGATTATATCATTCTAAAAAATATAAGGAATATTATACTATATAATATAATAAATAATATACCACCTAACCTGTCCAGTGGTCAGCTTAACTGATTGAGGATAGAGAGGTCCTGGGTACAAATCTCGGTTTGAGCATAGATTAATTTCTCTCCTGTCTTTGTCCTTTCCTTGTGTGGATGGAGTATAAATGGTTGCCTACTCTATAAACGGGTACATATGGCATGTATGAGCTGAGAAATTCGGACTCTACACCAAATTAGGGCTTAGCTGGAAAAGTGGAGTAGAGCACCCCATATACCCTGGCTGGCACTCGGCAAAAAGCTGTAAATAATATAATAAACATGTTTGTTGAATAACATTTCTGGTAAATTATGAAGAGGAAATAAGATTATAACGAGAAATCATGTAGTTAATAATGAGTTATAAGCATAAAATAGCGAAAATTTTTTTTAATTTAAAAAAAATTAAATTAGAAATATAAATAAATATTGATTTCCTTTTTTGCATCTTTGGAGTAAATCTTCATCTCTATGTGCTCAACTAATGAAAATTTTATTCCAGTAAACTTTTTAGACGTATAACGGACCAAGATGATATTTTAACATTTAAAACAATAATTTGGTGAGATTATCTAATGATCATGGAAGGAAGAAATGCAGAAATTCATTTTAAGGTTTTATTATTAGAATGTCTGAGTCACAATCAGTAGATTATAGGTTTGTTAGATATGCATATTAATAAACTAGTACTGATGTATAAGCTATTTGCAGAACACATCAAAATTTTGTGATTGGATTATATATTTTTTCAAAAATGTATTTGGAAATGGTTATTATCAATTGATTCCCTAATATAGATTAATATGTCTCTCACAATTTTGCACGAGTTATCTCAAGAGGCTACCAAAAATATCAAACCATCAGCAAATGGTTGTAGATGCATTATCCTTTCTGATACATGGTGTATTCCTATGTAACTTAAATTATTTTATCAGGGAAATATTTTCAATTAAATTCATCTATAAAATAGAACTACTACATAAACCGTGTGGTAACCAACTTCTTTATTGTTTAAGGTATCATTCACTGATAAAATTTTTCTATTTTGAATTTATTATTAAGTAGTTGTGTTATAAGAACATTTCTTGGCCTTTAAAAGTTATTTCAATTTGTAACGTTGAACTGTTCTTTGAAAAAGTTGAAAGCTCTTTTAATATTAATCATGAATAGGACAGTGTATCATTTGGCAGCTTTGGCAAATTAATAGCAAGAATTATGGGATCAGTTTCCACTATTTTCCTTCACAAAAATCAAATTGGTTGTTCATATAACCAGTATTTCGAAATAATAGGTTATAAATTTCACTGTTTCTTCCCTTGAGTATTCCAATGGGGTAAAAAGGAGAGAATAATTTGTAGGATTATATGACAGTTTATCATCCTTATGAAATAATGTTATATTGCAAATTTTGAAGCCTTTACGGAAGTAAGAGAAATTAAAGTATTGGGGTTTAGAAATGCATTTAGAAATTTAGGGGAACTATTTATTGGGTATGATTTTTAATCAATCATCATCATTAGATGCTTTGCTTGTAGTTGTACTTTTCTTAGGTAGGTATTCAACAGTTTTTGCGAGATTTTTCTTACTAAAGAAAAAAAAAACTAAGAATAAGTTTAGTAACAATGAATATTACTGGGATAATGAAATCAGCGTTTCCGAGATGTTTTCAAGACTCTTTACCAGTTGATTGCCTTTTAAACCGTAATGATAAAAAATATTAAGTTGATAAATACTCCTATGGAATGTTTCGTTGCACACCTTTTCAAATGAATCTTTGGATTTTGAAAGAAACTTATCCATGCATTTTTCTTTATTGCTCTAATTGCTTTATTGTAGTCAGCCGATTTACTTTAAGAATATTGTACAGCTGTTATCTTTTATTTTGCGAGGCTTTCCCGATTTTGTTTTAGTTGCATTGTGATCTTTCTTTTCTATTTCTTGGGAATTTTTAATATTGAGTCCTTGTTTTCTGATTTTGAATGTTTTTAGACAGCATTCGAAAAT
The DNA here is from genome assembly GCA_026290005.1 of Latrodectus geometricus. Lineage (NCBI taxonomy): Eukaryota > Metazoa > Arthropoda > Arachnida > Araneae > Theridiidae > Latrodectus > Latrodectus geometricus. The sequence continues at coordinate 3,901 of JAPDSC010163850.1, forward strand.
AGTTTCTTGAAATCTTGATGTTGTATTCTTTAGTTCAATTTTGTGTGGAAAGTATTGATTGGGACATGAAAGTGCTTGGTATAAGATTCCAGCAGATATATTGATTTGGAGTGATTTTCTTGTGCTGTCTTGTATTATTTACAAGTAAATGCTTGGCTATACTACTAAGTGTGATTGAAATATATCTTTGATCCCTGAGTGATCCCACTTTCAAGGTTATCCAATCTATAGTGTTCGCTGAGATTCTTTTGTTGTCTAGGGTTAGTTCCGCCTAAACTTAATAGATTATATAATGAAAGGTATATGGTGTAGTTGAAAATATTCAGAAGATAATGTTATTAGCGATGTTAAGATCTTGTGTATTTCACCCCTACATAATTTGACAATAAGATGGCCATGTATGTTTCTTCCATTCTTTTCTTTATTGCTTCATTATAGAGTATATTTTACATACTTTTCTTTGAGTGGCAGATTTGTTTGACTTTAGTTTTTATTTTGCAAATCATATCTAGTATCAAATCAATTCATATTTAGTATTAATGATTGAAACGTTTTTGCATAGGTTATTAAGAGAAAAGCTTTTCTTATATGATTCTTGGGTGATTCTTATTCTGTGTGACTTCTTTTCATTGATTTTTAATAAATTCTCAAGGTGATTAAGGATTTTTATGGATAATATACATTCATAAAATGGATATTGAAATTTTTTATTGCTTGATTACCGGCAAAATTGTTCAAATATTCTCTTTCATGAAAAAGCGAATCATTCATGCATTTCAATTTCAAAGTGCATTTAAAATTTGTAATAAATAAATATAAAATTGCTAAATAGTCTGAGATTTTTTAAGTAATTATGCCTAGTTGGATACTCTATCTATGTAGGAGTAGCATTGGGTGGTGCATTTTTCGACATCAGTGAAATGTTTTATCTATACAAAAGTACTATGAAAATTTCGGGAATTAACTTGATGTAGTTAAATTTCATTAAAATAATGTTGTTTGACTTTAAATATTGCAACTCTTTTTCTAAACATGGTTAAAGTACAAAAATTTTAATTATGAAAAATATATATTTTCAATAAAGGAAACATAATGAAATGACATTGGTATTTTGTATCAATGAAAATTCATTCATCGGTATCGATTTCAGGTTTAAAACGTTTGAAAAAATAATATAAGATGCAATATACTTAAATGTAACATTCCAAAATAAAAAAAAAGATTTCAATTTGGTAAGAAAAATTATCACAATAAAAAGGATTTCCATTTGTTGAAAAAAATTATTTTACTGTTTTTATCATTTCTGCTGTAATTGTAATAAACACAGACACACAAGCGTGTAATTATTATTTGAAGAAACATCTAGCTCTTCACAGTTTGCTCAAAAGTTACATTTTGCTGCAATTTACCATAACTCTAGAAAATATGATGATAATTAGACTTTTCCACTTTATACTTCGTGAAGATTGGAAAACTAAAAGAAGCGAAATAAAATGCTCTAGAGTTTTTAAATAATTGTTTTCATTACATTAAAAAAGCGAAAATTTTTCGTTTTTTGGTTTAAATTTTAGGAACAGTTTGCCTGTAAAATGTAAGATGCTAATTTGGTTTAAAAATAGAAATGAAACTAAAAGACATGTATTGAAGCATTTAAGCGCATTTACTCAGTTTTATAGACAGATTTACTCAGATTAATACCAATTTAAAATTTACTTTGAGTCTTGAAAAGCGAAGAATTGAAAATTACCTTTAGAATCAATGTTACTGTTATCATTTGAAAGCACTTTTTTTTCCAAAAATGTACCAAATAGCATTCTTGAAATTTTTTTTATAAGTTCAACATTAATGCCCTGATTTAAAATTATAAACGAACAGTACTTTTATAACTTAATCTTCCTTGATATTTAACGTAATATTCATAAAATACAATTTCATATCTTCGAAACACATAAATTTTCCGTGCGTTTTCAGTTATTATTGTCTTTATCAACAAATATTTAGCACTTCTGCTTTTAAATATTTTCCATGAAAATCTTCTTTATTGTTATACAGGAAGTACATTTCAAAGAAACCCAGAAGCAAGAAAAGAAAAAGTTTCTCGGACCTAGCATATATCTAATATAAATTTACTATATTTTCGGAAACTGAAATAGTATTATAAAAAGAGATGGAAAAGCAATAAAATGTGGAATGTATAAATACGCCTTTATCATTTTTTACTTGTTTATATTATTTGATTTGAATATTTTACTATTTGATTTGTGACATGAGACATGATTTGATTCTATGCCCTTATAGTTCTTTTGAAAAAATCAAAGCGTTCTCCGAAATTGAGATTTCTGAATTCAATAATCTTGCCAAACTTCTCTTTTTGATCACACTTAGATTTGAGACGTTGCATTTTGAAATAATTTAGGAATAGATATATCAAAAGAATAAAGGGAAAGGCGTTTCACACTCCCACACACACAGTATTTTTTTTTAAAAAAATCCTTCAAAATTATACCCCATAACACTGTAGCTTAAAATTATCAAGGAAAAATCTTAAAATTCGTGGTTAATGAATTTAGCAAGTATTTCATCGTTGAATCTGAAAATATTTTACTTTTAAGTATATGGTAAGTAAAACAAATTAGGTAAGAAATCTGGTTCAAAATTATAATGCACGTAAATAACTCAATATGTTTAGATGTCAAATTGATTTTTAAAAGGAATTGTATCATGAATATCAATGATTTTCTTTATTTTCAATAATAAAGTCATTCATATGATCTGAAACCTATATACATAGCTCAATTGTTTCATATAAAATTCATAATTATAAGTTTCATTTTTCATTGAAATTCGTATTAATATTTAATTATCCATGGAAGATTACCTTTTATCATTTTGAAGAAGAATATTTAGAAGTCACATATCTTTTTTCTTATAGTGCATAAGTCTACTGATTTCAATGAGTCTACTAATGTTATAGTTGTAAAATCTAACAAATGATTCAATGCAGTCATTTGACAGTAAGTATTTGTCAGCATTTAGAGTGTGAATTAAATAAATATATGAAGGTCTTCCATTTTATCTTCATTTACACATTGGCTTACCAACATTTATTCCATTCCAAAAAATTTTCTGGACCTATATCTTACATTCCCAATATTTGTAGAAAATTCGAAATAAAAAATTTAAATTCTCAATCTAAAATGATTTCCCTTTTAACATATTTAACCCAAACAATTCAGAATACATTTTTGTCTGCGTAGAGCTCTGTGATAACATATCTTCACTGGCATTCATACCCAAACAATAGAAATGTGTTCATTAAACTCAAATGTTCAATATGTTCATGTATTAATATCATGCTATCAAACATTATTTTAAAGTTTTGAATGTACATTTATGTAATCAAGGTTTTATTTCATAAGGCGTACGTAATCTGAAATTTTAAAGATTACATGAATGATCACTTTTGTTGTACTATTGTGCATTTTAGCTAATCCCAAAGTATTTTAGCATTATAAATGATGGCATTTTTGCTTACTATATATAAAGGGATTAACTTGAACTAAATCTTGGTGAGCCCTACTTTTAATTTTACATCATTCATTAACTTTTTTGTCATAGGTGATTGTGGCATCGATATCAAATTTAAAATTTATTTAAAAAAATTTCAATTTGTGCTGACGGTGAATAAAAGTGCCTAAAAATCGTTACATTACTTTCTAATGGTTACTTAATAATGTACAAAAATATTGTGATGAGATCTTAAATTTATATAGACACTACTGTATTTATGAAAGAAAATAACGTAACTTATTTTTGATGTGAATAAAAATAGGATTTACTTTATAGAGGTTTTATGCAAAGTCTTAAATTTCGTTTTAAAATCAAAAATCCAGAAAAAAAAGAATATGGTTGGGTATTACATTATCTCTTTTAGAGTATCGCATTATCTCAGTATGATGATATGTGTGAATCAGCGATATACATTATTAAACAAGAAAAAAGAACGATATATTCTCCACGCAATGAATAATTTCTCATATAAATTAATTTATATTAAATGTTATGTAACTTTTTTAGTATTCATGAATCTTAAGATTTTAATGAAAATAAATTGTATTACATAAGAACAATTCTGGAAACATTAGTTTTTGAATTAATTACTTAGTAATTGATTGTGGAATATCTAATTTTAATAAGAATATAAATCTTCATACAAAGGTGTCATATTGTACTTAAAATTTGGCAACACATTATATCTTAACTAACCTTGAAAACTGCCTATGAAAGTGGTATTTACAGTATTGCAAATTTTTACATATAAGACACCAAGTCTGTCAATTGATAAATTGTTGTGCTATTTCGGATTGATTTTAGTCACTTTGAATTCTCTGTATTTCGTAATTTATAATTTTCGCTTTTTTGTAATTGTAATTTATCGTGTATTATTTATACCAATATAACTTATTGTATATTTTTAAATATTAACTTATACATAGAGAACAAACTAATTACGTTTTGGCTTATTTCTATTTCTATGTTATTTACAATTTTTCAATAAACAAATTTTCTATAATATCTGCTCATTTCTGAAATGAATCTTTGCTATAAAGATTCTTCAATTGTTTTGATCCAGTCAAACATAATAGAATACCTGATTTGCGTTCAAAAAGATTTATATCTGAAGTTCTTCCGTTTACGGAAGTTGATAGAAAATTTGAAGCGGATACAAAATCCTGCGAACATTCAAGCCGGAAGTAAGACAACAATAGAAGCTCTTTTAAGTTACTACGCTGTAAGAAACAACTCTTCTTAATTATTTTTCTTGATTGCCTTATTCCCGAAGTTTATTCACTCCTTCAAATTTTATTTATATCATTAAAGATGTTTGATATTCCTGAGCTTAAAGTAATTATTATTTCTTTTAATTATTGATTTTGCAGTAAATTATTTCTTACTAATATCTGATTTTTAAGGCTAATCAAAAATTTAATTTTTTATACAAAAAAATGTAATCATCAATTCAAATAATTATCCAATTTAATAGAATAGAATGGAAATTTAAATCCTTTAAATCTATTTTATATCACAACAAATACTCCTTTTACATATATTAAAATGTTGAAATAATAAGCTTTTATATATGATCTGATGATAGCATTATTCGGAAAAATATTGCATCAGTAGAAAAAATTTAAGTAAATATAGAAAATTATCTAAGAATTCAGTGAATATGATACTCTTTATTGTAAGCAAATTTTTTAATACTAATAATATAAACAAATGATTGAATTTTGAATTTAAATTAATTTATAAAATGCTTAATCTAAGTGACAAGAAATTCCTATGAATATGAAAATAAGATGCAAAAATTATGAGAATATTAGTGCACAATTTAAAATTATTTCAGTCATGAAATTAATATAAATGTAAAATCTGCTTTTTAACATAATTCTTTATGTGGAAATTAGAAAATATTTGCTGTAGAAGTGAAAGTGGATATAACACGCAATGACTAAATTAAAATATAATATGATAAACTAAAGACAGATCATTTTATGTATATTCAGAGAAAAAATAAGAATCTTTTGTCCCTTATATATATATATATAATTAAAAGGGACAAAGTGGGATATTTATTTAGTATATAATATTTAACTAGATTTTTAGGGAATAATTTTGTATATCATTAGCAGTAAGTCATAAATTTAAATAATTCTAAGAAAATTAAAAGCTCAAATATATTTGAAGTATAATGGAATTGATTACTACCTAATTTACGTGGTTAATTCATTTTACTATTTAAAAATTTTGTTGTAAATTATTCGTTCGTATTTTCTCTGACCGTGAAACTTTTAATTTTCAGTGTAATACACTTTAAATTTATCAGAATTTTAATATAGTCTAATTGAATAAAACACAGTGTTTTCATTAAATAAGTCTTTATCATTACTACTTGAAGAAGTCCTTTTACTCCTAAATAAATCATATATTATTAATCTTCACTACTTACTTTTACTTCATAACTGTTTACTTTAAACAGTTATTAAACAAAATAAATTGCAAATATATTTATGAAACACACCCGATCATCTCAAAGGATGGAACATTTATAATCTACAAATGACCAGCAATAGTTATATGGGCCTAGTATCGATTGCCTAAATGTCCTTTTAGGATTTGTATACAATATTTTTATTAATGTTTTTAAGAGATTACTTAATTATATAATTGATAGGAGATCCTCGTGGAGAGAATAGCAGAATATAGTTTTTCCTAACATGTTAATGCATTCCATTTCATAACAATACTGGAAGCTAGGTCATTCATGAAAGCACAATTGTTATAACATGTTGCTTAATGTATTTGTAGTGTATTTTAACAAAATTTTCATCTTTTCATGTCAAACTTCTGAAACATATTTCATGACATAAAATTGCATAATGGGGGGACCTTTTTTTAGAGGGCTAAGAAAGAAAGCAACATCTGCACCTTTCTATTTAGGTATACAGGCGACATTTGGAGACTTTTCGGCATAGAAGTTAAAGAAGAAAAAAAAAGGAGGGATGAACTTAAAACACTTCTCTACTTTCCTCTGAGATATCTTTCTCAGAATTATTCATGAAAACCTCTTCGTATTGGTCCATATGCAGTAAGGGGACAAGAACGAAGCCAGGCAAGGTTATTCAATTTACAAGCCTCGATTTTGGGAAAACTTTTTACTTTGCCCAAAAAGTATTATAATCGCAAAGAAACTCAAAAAACGAGACGAAGACGGATTTACACATTTTAAAGCTTCTCCGTTCCCTTCTTTTCACAACACAATTTGACTGTTTCCACGAAGGATATTAACTTTAGAAGTGTATATTAGATGTGAAAAGCTCTTTCTCTTTCGTCCTTTTTCAAATGCACTTCTTTCTCTGAGATAAAGAAGTTTTTCATGAAGAAAATTCGAAAACCAGGTGTGTTAGATTGTTGGAAATCACTCTGCCTTCTAAGTTCTCCCTAGGTCTCCAGGTCGAAAAAAACGGATGGTTCTTCCGACAGTATACATATTAAAGTAGCACCTGATATATTCTAGTGACTAAACTCAATAAACATCAGCACGAAAGTTTATTGCTTTCTGTGCAGAAAAACACTGAAATTATTGCTTTTGATTTTTTGAGAAAAGTAATATATGAATTTTTATTTCTTAATTTTCGCATAAAATGTTTTGAATTTTTGGATTTGGTAAATAATTTTCCTTATTTGAAGTGCAATGATTTAAAATTATTGAGTAAAATTAAGTTATTATAGTGTAATAATTTAAACGAACTAAGATTTCATTGAATGAAGTTAAATAGAATAATTTTGCTAGATCGATGTTTTTTTATATAAATACATACAAACACTAAACGAAAAACCACAAATAATTTTGTGGTAGAATTGTCTGTCACCTGAGAGATAAATTTGGGCACTCAAAATTACTTTAACTTTTTATTTATTTATTTATTTATTTGTGATTTAATGCTGGTAAACTTCTATTCTCAAAAGCATTACAAATAAATCATATTAATACACATCATTAAAACTACTTTTCTATTTCTTAATATAAATTCCATCAAAAGAGTATTTTATTGCTAACAGTTGAATTGATCATCAATACCAGTATGATACACTACAATATATATTATACGAGTAAATTAAAAATAAACACAAAGTAAAAATACCTATTTAGCAAATGTAATTACAAAACAAACATGTTTAAAATCTGTTTTGCAGGTGACATCAACAAACAAATTAGTATCTTTAAAAAAAATGATAAATTTATTAATAAGAAAAGAATTGCTGTTTTGATTTTTACTATTTCTTTTTAAATGAAATATTTTTAAATGAGCTGTCTGAAAATTATTGAAAATGTTTTCCTGCTGGAGATAAACTTTCCTATTTCTGTTATCCGATATAAATGTATATCTTGAGCATTATATTTAACATAGAAATTTATAACTTTTCATTATAATTAATTTTCCAATAGAAATAAGAAACTCTTTATAATACAGAAACCTATTCTTAATGATCTATCATGCAGTATGTGATAATTCAAATTATAATCTTTAAAACTAAACATTTTAAAGTTTAAACTATTTATACTTTAAAACTTTAATTCAAGAATACCTTAATGTAGCAAACTGCTGAAATGAAAATGACTCAATTTATTGAAAATTTTAAGTTAAAAATAATAATTTTAAAATGAAGCAATTAATGAAACTTTTATTCAAGTCATTTGTATTTGACACACCTTGAATATCAATTGTAATTAATTACATTATTCCCTGATAACAAAAGATGGATGAAAATTAAATAATGTTTAAAATGCTTTAATTTTGCTTCCCTCGTAGCAGCTTAATTTCTTCCCTGAATTGTTCTTATTAGCTGACAGCAACAATTTCATCGTTAATTGTATGAGAATCATTCATTGCTTTTAAAAATTTCTTGAGCGTTTTTAATTATTAAAAAAGGGAAAGAACTATTACAAATGCCTTTGTCACATCTATCTTTATATTCTGAATATTAATAATTGGATATTATTTTATTTCACATATACTTTTCTAACGATGAATATTATATATATCATTAAATATATTCACTGTACATCAATTTTATTTTCATGCTTAAAGATATCTCTAATTTTGTATTTCGAGTAACTTTTATGTTTTTATGATAAAGCTTACTTTCGTAGGCGTAGTTGCCTCAATACCTATATGTGCATTATTATATTTATTTTAGTTAACTTTTTTCTTGTATCCATAGAGTTTTTGTACCAAACATACAATTCAAAAAAATTCGTTACTTTGCAAATTTCTTACTGCTCGTAATCCATGCGCTAATTTAACAATGTATTCTAGTTGTCACTTAAGAATAACTGAAAATAAAATTAATTTAAAAAGTATGAATCTTTATAAATATTAAATTCTGAATTTGCGAAATTATTTTTTTCATTAAAATTATTTTCATAACTAATAATCACATGTGTGTAAAATGTTCCAATAATTTAAGTTAGGTTTTGAATGATCACTTATAAATTTTATCCTACATTTCAAGTTTACTTTTTAAAATTTTTTAATAAAAAAATAATTAAATATTGTTACAAATTTAAAAATAATAATTGTATTCGTCATAAAATACCTCAGACAGATCCGAAATACTCACATAATGGGCAAAAATTGCGGTATTGTACGCTAAAAGCGGTTTTTCTAATAATTTGTTGACTTGGTGATGTTTTGGCGAAACAATTTGGCGACTTGGCGAAAAACTTGCTGACTTGGCGAGATTTTTGGCCACTTGGCGAGCACTTCTGAAAACATCCATCCCCTAAGCTCTAGGACCAATATTTAGCGAGATAGCCTAAAAGCTTCCAGAACCTTAGCGAAATTGGTAGGTTCGAATTTGGTAGGTATATTAAATTGGTAGTATAAATACCGGGCTGCGGTATTTATACTAGACCACAAGTCAGGTATAAATACCGC
>JAPDSC010163859.1:0-10789 GCA_026290005.1 Latrodectus geometricus
CTATTTCAACTGAATAAGAGAAATTTCACATGAAAAAAATAAATAACTAACATTCTAAAATTGAAACAATCTGAATGTTTGTCTAAAAAAATTTATTCACTTGTCGAAGAACTTCGGATAAAAATTATTGTTTAAAATAAGATCTCCCATACTTTATTCTACATCAACTTTTCTTGTTTTATTCATCGAAATCTTAGTTATTTTCTTTATAGTAAAATTAATATTTGTAAGTGAACAAATGTTAAAGAATAATATTTGTAAGTGAACATAAAACACTTAAAGATGACAATCTACAATCTAAACAAACAATCTAAGGATAAGAACAAGAAATAGAAAAAAATGTTTATTATATACATGTAAAATTTTATGATGTTTGTACTATTTTAATTTTTAGTAAGTCGTACTTCTACCTTCGTATGAAGGTGCTCTTTTCAAAAACGGAAGACGCTCTCTCTCTGACTTCATTCGCTTAGTCTCTGACGGGCGGGCTTGGTGTTGCCAAGTGCCATCAGAAACAACAATAGTTTTTAGTTTCACAAATACAAGCAAGATTTCAGAATAGTTTGGAAATGCAGAAAAGTTTGATTTCTGTTAATGTAGTGTTAGTCTTTAAAGTATTAATACAAATTTTGAACACACAACAGCTAAGATAATTAATATATATAAATTGCACACAATTTTAATACATCGAATAATTATGTAATTTATTAAAAATTAAATGCATTTTCAAAGGACACTTTTTTAAAAATACTTTTTTATTGACTATAACCACTTTTATAATATTTTATAGATTTCTGATTTTTTTTTTTTTTTTTTTTTTTTTTTTCATTGACGACTATGATAACCTACATTATTTCATGATTTTTATTTAATTATAAATTCCTAACAGAAAAATTAAATCCTAAGCAAAATTTAATATTTCTTAGAATCAAACATACCATATTACTGAACAGCTTATTTTGTCTTAATAATATAATCTAAATTCAAGTAACTGAGTGTTGGATTGCTCCCTCCCATGATGATTTTTGAAATTCAATTATTGTTTTTGAATATCAAAAATTTTTAATATCAATTCCTTTCGATTATAGAAAAGTTAAATTCTAAGCAGAATTTAATTTTTCTCTTAAGAAGATTTAAATTCTAAGCCGGAAAAATGTATTATGGACCTATAATAGGTTACTGAGAAAGGCTATACTTTTTAAATTTATGAATTTGAGATATCCGGTAGTCCATCTAGAACCCTTTGTGAATGTGAAGCTTAGGCGATATGATGATGCACCATATCGTTTCAGTAAGAGAAATGAGTAGTTTTTTATCATAGCATATATATATATATATAGTATACATTTTTATTAAATAGATGCAATAATTAAAAAGTGTTGATAAATAACGTTTTTTTTTTTAACTTTTATATGATAATCAAACAGCTATTATTCATTTTTATTTTTTCAATTTTATAATTTTATATGCATGTTATTTTTTTTTTACTTTAAATCTCTCAGATAATACTATGATTACTCTGACTAAAAACCTAAAAATTTTCCAAGTGCTTAGTCAAAAGTGGAAAACAAACTAAACCTCAGACATGAATATTCAAAACATAACTACTTTTTAGTTTCAAATATGGTGTATCAGCGAAACAAATTAGCGATACATTATATCTAAAACTAACCAATAAAAATTTCGTAAACCAATAAAAATTTGACATAAGTATAGGGATAAAAGTGGCGATTCTAATCTGTAAAATTGTTTAATCTGATCTTTATATGGATTCATGGTTGAATTTAAAATCTGAAACTGTTCATTTCGTCAAAATATCTGATCAACTTCAAGGAAATCCTTGAAAAAAAATTGAAGTAGATGACGTTGAAGATATTTAAAACTAAAGAATTCCAATGTAAGCTTGACGCAATGCTGCGTAAAGTATAATTAACCCAGCAAAATACTTTTCTAGGTATATTTTTATAGATTTACAAATAACAATTCACCACAACTAATGATGTTGTGTAACAAATTTATGTATTATTTGTTATTTTATCATTATAATTTTATGTTTTAAAACTAATTTTTTATTTATTATGTTTTTAAAAATCCCAATTATATTTATTAGATTTTATTATAAACTATGTACATCACTATATTTTCAGTTCCTTTATCTAAATGCATATACTTCTAGCTGGAAAAATGTTTAAAAATATTTAAATTTTTATGAGATAAGTTTTAAGTGAAAAAAGGCATACTTATACGAAATATTTAAGTTTTTATACGAACCTCCTTTTCCAATAGTGGAATTTACTCGGTACATAAATATGAAATGTTGAAAACAGAGGAATATTATATTCTAGAAATTAACAAGCACACCAGACATTAAATTTCATAACTTAAGTCACTTTTATAAATTTAATAGTATTTTTCCGATTTTAAAGGGGCCGTTTATGATATGAATTTACCTAAATTAGGCTTATTTAATTAACTAACTAATAATATAAATAAAAATTTTATTTCTTTTTTCAACCATAATTTACTTTTTTAACACTAGTAATGACTGATCACATATATAATTAAAAATTTCTATGTTTTTTGTTTATATTTAAAGTCACTTTATGTTGTTTTTGTTGTTTCATATCTGTCGAATCGTATTTTGTAATACACCAAAAACACAATGTTATAGAAAGAAAAGTTATTCACAAATATATCCAGCAGCGTCCCATATATTTACTGCTGTTAATTAGCTAAATCATTTATAGAATGCATACTAATGATATTACACAGTATTGCCATAATTCTGACAAGAACTGGAATTCATCTGAAATTATATATTATGCCACTTATCCATGCCAATTCATCTTCGGTAACATCATGCAAAATGTTTCTGTTGATGCAGAATTTTATGTTGCTTTAAACATTATTGTTGAACAATGTTTGAATTGTTTTGAGATGTTTCTTAATTAGATTGTATTAAAAACACACAATTGTTATACAACAATGAATATATATTTATAAAATTAGTCCATATGTTTCTATGAAATCTCTTGAACTTATGTTTAAACTGATCATTAGAACGCGAAAGTGCTTACATAAAAATGTAATTTTGAAACAGAAAAAAAAAATAACCTGGTTTTTCATCAATAAAAGGAAAATAAGCATTGTTTTAAAGTATATATTTTATTTTCATATATTTCTTATAGAGTGTATACTAAAAAAAATTTTTCTAGCAGAACTTCATATACAAAGAGAGCACTGCGGAAAAAATTAATTTTAAAATTTAACACTTTAAAAAAAAAACCCTACGAATTTTCGATTTAAGAACGATTTTACAGATTTCTTAGAGTTTGTTAAAAGGAACGTCTGTTTCTTTCAAATAATAAGGCGACAGTGCTCAATCCTCAAAAAAAGTTTTAAAAATGTTTCTTGCTAAGTGCGCAGATTTCTTCATAATGCGGTTTATTAAGAGAGAATCGTCGAATACAGGCAAAATCATTAAAAGAAACTTTTTGTAAATGATATTTTAAATATATAGTTTTTCGATTTTTTTTAAAAAAAAAAAACTTTTTAAATAAATCACAAAGTCCATTGGATAACGTGAAAAAAATATTTACCAGAAGATGGATTCTGTTGAAAAAAATAACTCTTTCTGAAAATTCTTTCTCTAAATCAATGCAATAGCAAGAATTAAGACTTACAAAAAGAAAGGCCAATCTGAGTGAAAATGAAAATCTTAAAACTTGAAATGAAAATATTATTATTTTTCTTTTTTTGTATTTCATCTTGTTACGTAGTATTCGAAAAGCGTGGGTTGAAAGTTCATTTTTCATTCTTCAAGAACTTTAATTTTTTTTACGAAAGGATTGATTCAACCGGCTTCTCTACATTTTAAAAATAGAATTATGAGTCTTTACGACCATTCATACAAGATGTGAATTGAGCTTAAATATTGTGAAAGCGGAAATGAATGTTCTAATTTATATATCAACGATTAAATCACTATCTTAATTATTAGGTATATAAAACAAACATAGAAAATTCACTACACTAATCACACTAGCGTTCAAAATTTCGGCTAAAGATGAATTTGAGCATATACGCATGGAATAATAGCAACAATTAAACAATGGTATAACTTACTTACACTTTAAAATCTATTATTCACAGATTATCTCTTTTTCCATCAATAAAATACAAAGTTTATAGTTGTGAAACAAAGTATAAAGATGTGACAAGTATATATAATTGGTTTGTATACCAAGCATTTAGATTCCTAAACATGTTTAAGAATAGAAGCAACAGAATCTCACATACTGTTGTAAGATTTTATAAATTTTTTTTTTCCGATAAGGAAAATTTCGTTATTTTTTTGTTAGATATATTAAAATTTAAATTTCTCTATTTTTCTATATCTTAATAAATTTGTATAACTTATGAATTACTCATTTAACTGATCAAATAGATTGCTGCGAATATTTTTTACTGCATGTAATAATTTGATAGCAATGAATTTATGATGAAAAAAATTAATTTAAATGAAATATTTTAGCTATATGTGCTAATCCTATTCATTTTAAAACATTTTTACGGTCCTATGCTGCTCGAATTTATCATGGGTGTCCATCTGAATTTTTCCCAGAGGTGGAGGAGAGTAAATAAAAATTAAAGGTGGTATGATAACAATGGTTTCAATTTGATTTCTTTTACTATCAAGCCAAAGTTGTTTTTCATTGTCAAAATATTTTTGGTTTACTTCACCTTCCTATCACCACAATTTTGGGCTGAGCACTGAGAGTTATTACGTATGAAATTTGCGAGCTGGATACTTCCAAATAGATATTGATTTCAAAAGATGACATTTACAGCCTTATTATTAATTGTTTGCAATACATTTCCACCTGACAATCGAGAAACTCTTAAACCTAGCCAATCGTCTCGTAGTTTTGAACTACAGTAAAAAAAATGACGTAACTAAGACCTAAGATTGTACCCTCTTCACACTAGTGGAAGTGGAGATATTGGACATAACACAACTTTTAATGCACATTAGAGCATTCAGCTCAATGAATGTTTGACACTCTCAGGTATATAATTCGCATTCTTCTGATTAATAGAATTAAGTTTTCCTACCATACCACAGCGACCTCTTTATAGAAAGTTATTTATTTATCTTGTAAGCACATTACTGAAACTGGCATTTTTCTGTTTAAAAAATAGGAGTACTTTTCGCAATAATTATCATGTATTATAAATTCACTTTTTGAATTTTTTTTTTATCAATCATATATTATTTAAATATCAAATTTTCTAAGTTTTGAAGTTCAATCAACGTTGCGAAATGGTTTATATATATCATGTGAATTAACCCATAATTTAATTAAATATAAGATTTCACGTTTTCAATTATTTTTATTTACTTTGATCATTTTTATACTAAATTTTTTTGAAAGAAAAATAAGAATTCATAAAATGATTATAAAACATATTTCTATTGTATTTTAAATTTGCAATATTTCAAATATAGCATATATATTTTGTATTTAATGAAGGCCTTTGGATAAATACAGGTACTCTATTAAGTGCGAATAGATTATAAAAGTGCGAAAGATTATTATCGCTAAGTGCGAAAGATTATAAAATATCTACTCGGAGAATTTGTTTCCTCCACAAGAGAAATAGTTATTTGAATAATTTATATTTCACCATAAATAATTCTTTCATTCGACATCTATGTCTATGATAATTTAAAAATGAAATGAGATTAAAGAACCAGAAAGCCAATCTTTGAGAACTTAATATATCTAAATTAAAACCTCGATTTTTTTGTGGAATTTCATTTTTATCAACACGAATTTTTTTTTATAAAATTCACCTTTTCTTTCCCCCAAAAAATAATAATCTTTCGCCTATAATAAGTGATTCAAATTCGTATCCAATGGAATACCACTCATCCGGGATTATTTGAATGATGGTTTTAATTTTATGTTACTTGTAAAAGTAGCACTTTTCGGGATATTACATAAGTAATTATTTTATCTTTCACTTTTCAATTTGAAATTAAAAAATCACCGGCAAGAGATGAAATAAAATGGTTTTACTTTGTGGATTCATTTCAATCATGTTTAAAATGTGTCAATTAAACATTGATTTTGTTTTCATTTCAATGAGACGGTATTTTCTGTACCTTAAAATAACCAAATTCCTTATTAATTATAAATTCCAAATTATTTTTATTCTGATTGTACCATATGATTATAGTGTAACATTAATATTAATTGAACTTTACTGATAAAATAATGATGCTTTTATCTGATTTAATTTTTCATAGCAAAGCAATTATTAAGAATGCAAACTACAAGCACTTAGAGTTCAAAAAGTCTTCGCTTTAAGCGACCTTCCTTAATTTCGTTTGGCGTTGCTATGAGTCATCAGTAACAACAGACGAGTTATTTTATATACCAAATCATAGACACAATCATGGTGACAATACCGATGTAAGTTAACTAATCCTGGTTTAATGTCCAATAAATGTGATAATCTAAAATACAAGTTTCGTAGAGAATAATTATTCATGAATAATATTTATGATAAAACCGAAACTTTGTAATTTTCTCCGTAAGTGGTATATATAATTTGCTTAGTAAAAGAATTACTTTTATTAATTTGTAAATTCGAGGTTGGAAAATATATTATTGTTCTCTGGGAAAATTGGTTAAAATATCCCACAACATCATGTTAAATAAAACTATTTAATTAAACAACTTATGTAGTTAACACAAAATCTTCAATAAAAGTATAACAAAAAATTCCTATTTATTATTAGTTAATAGAATTTTTTATTATCTACTTATTATTTTATAGATTTTAAACCTCATGTAAATATTTTAATTCTGTTTTTTAATTTAGTATTTCTGAACATTAGATGCATATAAATAATTATGTAAAATTGAAATGTATTTCTGTTGGTAAATAAATATATTAATTTATAATTTGAAGCCAATTATGAAATTCATATGGTTAGCTCTAATTTATTCTTAAATAGCTCTAATAAGATTCCACTGTGTAACGTGAAAGAAGATGTTTATTCGCTCAAGTCAATGCAAATATTTACATTAGTAATTAATAATTTAGTACATAAATACTGTGATTCTTATATACATGTACAAATAAATTAGTGTCCATCGTCTTAGTTGCAAAAAGAAATTCTTTAAACACTTTTCTTGTTCACATTTAAAAAAATGTTTGAAAATTAACATTTGGAAGACATTTAAGTGAAGTGAAAAACTGTAAAAAGTCATTAAAAGCTCGGATTCTTACGAAAAGCACCACAGTTTTCTCCAACCTCTTTTCTTCCTACGATTATGACTAGTCTTACAGTCCCAGTTGTCATTTATCACAGTAGCTTTGTTTGACTTGGCTTGGGGATCCAAGGATAAAGATTCTAGTTTGGATCCTGCTCTTAAAACAGCAAGAAGAGCGGTATCGAATACTTCTTTCAAGTTTCTTTGCGTCAGAGCCGAGCATTCCACGTATGACACGGCACCTATACTCGCGGCTAGAGCTTTGGCTTGTTGCACAGTGATTGGCTGCTCTTTGTATTCGGCAAGTTCTATAAGCACATTGATATCTGTCCTTAAATCACTCTGGGTGCCAACTAACAACACTGGCACTTTTGGACAATAGTGTTTTATTTCATAAATCCATTTTTCCGCAATGTTGTAGAAGGAAGTGGGATAAACGACGCTAAAACACAGCAGAAAGACATCGGTACGAGGATAACACAGTGGCCGCAGCGCATCGAAGTCATCCTGAAAAATAAAAGATGTCGTTTAGAAAATTATAATATACATGTAAATTTGTTTATCATTGCAGTGTAGTAATAATATCCATGTTAATTATCATTTATTTAATAGCTTTACTGCAGAAATATTAAAATGTAACTGATAAGCAACTTATAACACAATTTTTGAAGAACATTGCAGTCAGATATTGAGTAATCCACACGAAATTTGAGTAGAATGTGCAGCAGAAGATCAAAGAGAAATGAAATTTTTAGAACAAAAATATGCATATATTGCTATTACATAAAGAGAGATTTGCTATTACATAAAGAAAAATTTCATGAATTTTTCAATTCGTCGAAGCAAAATGCAAAATTATGAACACATTTGAAGATAAAGCTACTTCATTTTGTTGCCAAGCATTAGTTTTTAATTATGCAACATCGACTAAGTTTAAAGTGGTCATTTATTTATTTATTTATTCGGACCATATTTCGTTAGGGAAGATACTTTTCCAAATTTAAATCCCATATTTTGTAAAATTTCTCAAGATATTTCTCTCATAAGAATTGGTGGAAATATATACCAATGGATAATTGAAATTATTGTAAAATATAATAAGCTATAGCTTATTATATTAATATATTAATATAAATATCTTATCTTCATATATGAAGATAAGATATTTATATTTGTAATTTTAGTGTTATCTAAATCAAAACTTAACTCTGACACAGAATATATAGATATATATTAAGATTTTATTTTCACTCAGTTCTTAGCGTATTTAAATGCCAAACAGAATAAAAGGAGAATGGTATTGAATAAATATTTAAAACTATAAAGCTGTATGTAGCACACTGAATTTTGTATTATTTCTTTTCAAATTCGTTAAAGTTACTTGCAGTTAAAATAGTGGATATTTTCAAAGAATCGTTTAGAAGCTGTTTTTTAATGCTTTAATTGACTTACATTAGTTTGTTCTATTTACTAAGCGCTAAGTTTCAGTGAAATAAATTAGATGTGTATTACATTAACATACATAAAATTTGCATCAATATTTCTCCGATAATTGAGTATTAAAATTGTTACACAATTTGCATATTAATTTTAGATTTCGCCTTGTTTTGTACCTCAACTTCTATGACTAAAAACTGTAGTTAAGTCTTTTATATGTGAATTTTCAATGCACAATATAGCATCAAGAGATTTAGTTTTGTCTGTTTCAAATTTTTGTACACAAAGGTTTATTCGGTCGGCAGATCAGCTTTTTTTTTATGTTATTATAATCAGCTTTGTTTCCCCAGTAATGATGGTGAATTGGTTTGATTTGCAATTCTATAGTCCTTTTTATCTCACCTGGAACCATGACCAGTTTGAAATGGGTTATAAACCACTGCAAACAACCATATTTAAAAAGCTGGGTATTGAGAAACCTTGAAATAAATTTTAGGCCTGAGTGCTAATTATTCAGTTGGCAGATCGGCATGTCAACAAAAATAGAATAATGCTAATATTATATTCTTTTTTAGCTCTTCGATACTAAAAATTAAGTTCTTATCGTTAAATTTTTTTTACTTCAAATAGTAAGTTTGAAATGGAAGTAATCGTACATATATTAAAATATTTGCAAAACAGATTTAGTGAAACATTCACCAATAAAATGAAAAAGGCTTACTGACTCCACTTGCCCCGTTGAATGTATATAAATACGTCATGGTATATATATACACTGCTGCCTACCCAAATTGCACAACACCAAGAAAGACAAGAGCTATCGCAACAAAATTTATTTTGTAAGTAACATGTTGACCAAGTATCAAATGATTAAATTTATTGACTTCTGTGAAGTGTGGTTCTTGCCAAAATCAGTACCCAGAGTAGCCGCCATTGTTGGAGATCACCGCTGCCACACGCCTTGATTCAAAGAGATTTTGGATGTGTTCTTGGGATACAGCAGACCAAGCAGCTTCCACACATTGTTAATTAAAGTTGATCTGGTGTGGCAGCTGGAGTTATAGTCTGGGTCAATCGTTGAGAAACCATGGACCACATGTTTTCTATCGGTGAAAACCCGGAGAGCTGGTCAAGGAAGCAACTCAATCTAGCGATGGACGAAGAACCCTTGGGTAAAGCGTTCCAAGTGTTGTCACTCATTATCCCGTTGAAATATGGCTATGGGCTAGCCTTGAACTTAAGGAAGGACAATTGGCTGCAACGCATGGGAGATGTAGTGATGGCTATTTAAAGTACCGACAATGCGTATTAGAGGAGTGCGAGAGTGATATACAATACCACCCCATACTAATACCCAGTGGACCAGTGTGGGGGTGCATAGAGCGGTTGTTCTGTATCCTCTCTCCACAATATCTCCAAACTCGAATGCAACATGACCATCGTGGTGTTGCAGACAGAAGCGTGACTCGTCAGTAAAGATAATTTCATTCCATTCTGCCGTATAAATCCTTCTTTCATCGCACCATTGGCGGCGGAGACGTATGTGGTTTTGCGTCAAGGGTAGATGAAACAATGCACGTCTTTCAGACAGATCACTCTGCTGTAAACGGTGTCAAATGGTACGCACAGACTCTGAATGATGCGTTACAGACTGAAAGTGCTGTGTTATGGTTTGTGATGTGGCTGAGAGATCCATAACTGTCATGTGCACAATTTGCCTGTCATCAAGTGAAGTGGATCACTGAGGTGGATGCGATCGTAAACGCTGGTCCATACCTCCTGCATCTAGTGAGCATATATCCGCATTTCAGTTATGTTTTCATCCAACACTACTACCGATTTCCCTGAAAGATAATCCACAATATCTGTAAGGCTACTATTCTTTCTCCGTCGAACTCGGATATTCGATCAAAAAAATTATCGCTGTTTTCTACGAAGCATAATTGATCGGAGGGGGAAAAAATGAAAAACACAATTTTTGAAATTGAAATCGTCAAAATCTTCAAGCCTTAAAAATAGTGCTTTGAAATGGCGCCACATGCGCCGTGATGTGCGTCTGCTCTGAA
>JAPDSC010163863.1:0-11520 GCA_026290005.1 Latrodectus geometricus
GTATATTTTGGGTATTTAGTAAATTATGCTCAATTGAATTTAATGTCAAGATACAAATAAATTCAATATGATTATAACATGTGTATACTTATTTAACAATCAGTGTATTTTGAGGGATCTAAAATTCAAAATTAATAAATGCTAAATAAAACATTTGATTTACTTTTAGTGAGTTCACGAACACACATATTTAATTTGAAAAAGCTAAAATATAATTGAATTTCTAGTATCATAGGATTTAAATTATTTGCAGAAAAAAAATCATGGATCCAATTTCATTAAAAAATTCCTTCCTCAATTTCTAATACTTTTTAAAAAATATTTTCAAAAATAATTGAAAATTTACTGAAAAATTAGATAAAGTTGAATAAAATGCAACAAATGAATTAAAATTTTTGTTTCTATTACAAATTCCTTTAAAAGAAGTACTATTACGTTTTATGCAATTAGCATAAGTGAACATAATTATTAAAGAATTTTAATAAAAGCTTATAATATATAAATTAAAATTACAATAAACGGATCCCAACATGATAGTTTAAGCAGCTTAACTATTTTCACAAGCATTTTAAACAATGCCTTCACTTTAGCTTGGGGTTTGTATACATTGAAAGCAGAAGCAATGTTATTACTTAATTTATCTTATAAGGAGCATCTATTAAAGGATATATGGTTTAAAGGTATTGTAAAATCAGCATTTGGTATTACGTGAGATGAATATTTTTTTATTATTGAGTGAAAATATTTACATAATATGTGGCGTTGCGTTCCATTGGATACCTATCATGATAATACTAAATACCAAAGAGATAAAACAGTTTCCCTAAGGAACGTTCCTTTTCATTGGGAGATTCAACTTGGAATAGCTTTATAGCATTATACAAATTGGTAACGATAATTTTACTCAAATAAATGACCCCTAAAATTATTTCAATTCATAGAAGGATATCTTTTTATTCTATAGACATGATTGTTAGTCATTTTAATTATATTAAAAATTGCTTTCTTTTGTTTTTAATTTTAATTAACTGTGCATTTATTACATATATTTTATTAACATTACTATGATCGCATGTACAATCTTGTAACTGCATTGATTTATAACAGTCAAAATAAATCAGATTTTTTGTGCGTTAAGAAACATTTCATACAAAACATTCTGAGTACCTAACCGAACATATTAATGGCCATGTTTTAGTAATCTGGGAATAATAGACATATTTTCTTTTATCTTTAACATTATTGATAATATGGCGAATATAGCATACGATTAAAGTATTGTGAGTATAGATAGCTATTATATTTGAAGCACTTCATATGAGAATGATAATATAAAAAAAGTTAATTTTTGTTAACAAACATATTCTCTTAAAATTTTCAAGTGAACAAGGACTAAAATTTTTATTACGTCATTCTGAATAGGATCAATGTCCATACACTCGAAAAAGTTAGGCATTATATTTCTGAAAAAAAAAAACTTTTTAGTCCTGAAATAATTTTCTTAGTCTTATTTACTGTAGCTTATCATTATGGAAGACAACTTATTGACTGTAAGCATTCACATTATACTTGGATTTTAAGTTATTATAATTTGCAAATACTATTTTATATAAAGAAAAAAAAACATGTTATCATAACATTTGAGGAAAGTATTTTTATTATATTCTATAAGTCCTTCTGATATATATAATTTAAATGCTAAAAATATTAAAGTAATCTCTTTATCAGTTTTAGATGAGTATATAGCATTCAATTACTTTTATAAAAATACTTAATTAAGTTCATAAATGAAGCTTCGAAAGTATAAGAAAATTATTTTTTTTTATATTAACTTGAAAAATATTCATAAAACCGTTTTTAATATTTCTTTAATGAATGAATAAAATGATAGTGAAAATGATGCCATCAATGAATCTTCGTTGCGATTTCATTGAAATGTTCTTACTTTAAGTACCAGTGAAGTTAGATTAGCAATTATACTTTTCAAAATTACAATTATCAAATGTAATTTTTTGTCACAAATGTAACCAAATATTTTTAAGTGTAAATTATATAAAATTATTCTATAATAACTTGTTGGAAAACGGCATTTTTTTAAATTGTGTGTAATTGAAATTTTAGGACATTTTAAAGTATAAAGTTCGATATAAGTCAACACTATTGAAACTTATGCGTAACAAAATTGATGCATCATATTAATGATTTTTATCTAATTACTAGTCACAATATACATTTGCTGAGTACAGAATTGTATCATTCAGTTTTGAAACGCTCTAACATTTTCCTAACTAAATTTTATTTTATTTATCTTCCTCATGAGACATGAAAATTAGTATTAAGCTCAGTTTTTAAATCTTTTTAAATTTTAATTGAAATACTTGTAGTAAGATTTAAAAGAGGATTATTATAGGCTTAAAAGTAGATTAATTTATTTATATCTTTAACATAATAAATAATACAACTTCAATATAGGGAATTATACAATATATTAAGTATGTTTTAATTGTATACAGCAAATTGTAAACAATTAATTTAATAACATTGGATAATTATTAATTAATTTATATAATTAAAATAAGATGACTAATACAGTCAGAATGCCTTAATATCATTATAATATGTTAATGTAATTTACGATGTGAGAAAAATCTCCTTGTAATTAAAACATTTCACGATTACATTAAGAATACGAAAAAAAATAATTAATGTACATAATTTATGTTTCCATAAAGCCAGAACTTATTCAGCAATGTACGATTAACAAGTAAAATATTAAACTTGTATTTAATTTTGGTCTATAAAATAACTCGTCTGAAATGCTGCATATTGTTCAGGCTGATAAATTACTCATACTCTGAAATTTAACTTTTTATGTTCATCATACATATGCTTTTTGATACATTTTGTATTAACATTATTTCAAACATTATGATTTGAATAATATTATTCACCATTTATCGAATTACTCATATGTAAAAATTGTATATTTTTAACTATTTAGGTGAATATTAATATAATAAATCCTTAATTTCACTAAATTGTAACAAGAAATCACTTAACCGGTTTATAATACTATTCTAGCTATATTTATCAAACCCAGTTCGATGTTTGTTGATGTCCTCTATGTTTGAAATCCGCACATTTCAATGAGGAATTCAATTAGCTGTCATTGTTATCATAGTTCTGATTGACTTGGAAACACCCGTAGATTTAGACAAGTATTGACCAATAACTAATTCCTGAAACACAAAAGTGTATAAATTAATCTATATG
This sequence comes from Latrodectus geometricus, assembly GCA_026290005.1. Classification (NCBI taxonomy): domain Eukaryota; kingdom Metazoa; phylum Arthropoda; class Arachnida; order Araneae; family Theridiidae; genus Latrodectus; species Latrodectus geometricus. The sequence goes on from JAPDSC010163863.1 coordinate 3,274, forward strand.
TGTAGACCTTCATATGTGCAGCGCTTTAAACTATTATTTGCTATTATTTATTTAAATATTTAATCATTTATTAGAATATATCTTACTGTTTAAAATTTCACCTAATAATTCAATAATATGCTGTTTTATAGTAATTTAAAAATTGATATTTTTATAACGAAATAAAATTTTTAAGAAAAATTAAAGCAATGTATTAATGATTTCGTAGCTGAGAACTTAACAGGAAAATCAGAATACTTGATTTCATATTTTAATATTAAACAAAATTTTATTTAAATTCATTCATGTCTTCTTAAATTGAATGTCAATGAAACATGACAATTATATTTTCTTGAGAGCATATAAAAAATTCTTTAAGAGCATTGTGGAAAATTAAGAAATGAGAAGCTGAATATTGTGAATTACTTTCTCTTATTCTACATTAATTTTAATCAAATGTCAATAAAAATATCAAAACCATATTTTTATTATGCGTTAGAACTTATTTTTTGGTTAGTTATTATCAGCACATTTTATGAACAGTAAAATGATAAATTTTAAAAATTAATGTCACTCATGGTATTCTCAAAATGATCAATGGTTATTCTCAAATTGAAGATTAAAGTATTTACATACGTATTATTTACAATACGAAGGTACATATAAGGATTTGTAAATTTCATTAAACACAGAAATGCCCTTCATTATTATGCATGATATGAAAAGAATTTTATATTTGGATATTCTGTAGCAAACTGATATTCCTAGAAATATATTGTTTATATAAAAATTGTAATAAAAATAAATAAAATATTCAAGTATATATGTATATGACTTATGTAAAATGGTTAAAATAATTATTGGGGAAAGCATACATGTAAAATTACTAATTGATAAGCTGATTTTATGTAATCCTGTTTTCAATTATTTAATATTTTAATAAATATTTTTTTACATTTATAATGCTTAAAATAGTCAAATAAATGCTAAAGATATTTATTGACCTTTAAATATTATAAAAAATAATTTTTAAAAATGTGAAAATTGTTTTTATTATATAATTCTATTCTATGGTAACAAATACTCCAATAAAATAAGTTTGTAACTTCTCTAAATGAATTTAAAATTGATTTGAATTGATAAATATTAAAATGAAACACCACAAAACGTTTTGATGATAAAGTTATTAACCTCTTACATATTAATGTTAAATATTTATTTCAGTTAAATTAACGGCATCTTACACTTACAAACATTTTAGAGATTTTATAGAAAAGTAAATTCAAATTACACAGTTTTGTTTTTAGTTATAATTTGTTTTCAATACTAAAATCATAGAAAACATTTTTGAATCGAAATATTTTAAGCAACTATTGGTATAATTTGAATAAAGTTTTTAAACATTAAGTTTTGTAGACAGAAAAATATTGTGAAATATGACATAATATTGAAAATTAATTTCATCGTTTTCAATCAAATCCTAATATAATATACGTAAAATTTATAAAGAAACTTTTATTCTAAAGCTATGTAACAGTTTTACTTGCACATTTATTTATTAAGCATATATACTAAAAAGTTTCATTAACAATTAAAAACATACCTGGAAAATGGTTTCATACACAACAGAATATTTAATGGTGAACTTTAAAATTATAATTAATATAACTTTAATGTAATTTTAACATGTTTCTGTTTATATAATTTTGTATAAGTAGAATGTTAATAAGATTTCTGTGTTTAATTTTCAATGAAGAATTCAATAAGAATTCTTCATTGAAATTTTTTGTAAAGGATCTCACTTTTTATCTCTCTTAATTTTCTCACATTAATTTGTTTTAAAAAATTGAATAAAATTTAAGATATAATGATATTTTTAAATTAAATGGAAGATAACTTTTAAATAGTACACACTCAAGAACTTTAATCTGCTTTCCAGAATTTGGATTCAGTAACATCAGATTTTTATTGCCTATAAAAATTTGTTGGTATGCTACTGAAAACTAGCAATGAAAAATTATATTGAGTGAAACACAGGAAATTGATTAGTTTATTTGCTTCAGGATTATTTATTCCAAAACATAGTATGTCCATTATATCAATAAAATTATTATAGTCATCAGTCTGAAACATCTTCATAACTATACTTTCTAAACTTTAAAACAAGTAAAACTAAATATGTTTCATATACATATAAATTGAGAAATATTTTGTTCGAAAAACATAGATTTAATCGAAAACGGTAATGTTTAAATTAATCAAAGGATAAGGTAAATAATTTATTTATCAAGTTCAAAATGATTCACAAAATTATAATTTAAAAAATTCAGAAGCAGAAATTTTAAAAAGATTGGCTTTAAATCAATGTCCCTAAATGAAATGCTAATAAAAATTTTAATTGAAAAGTAAAAAAATGTATAAATTCTAATACGGTTTTATAAATTATTGGCCACATGCTTATTGATTGCTCTTTGCTACTATGTCTCTTTTGAAATGAAGGCACTAATTAATTTGATTTTCACTCGGAAGTTGATATTCTAATCAATAATTTTAGGCATGGTGCTGTTGCCAAAATATTCACTTTAAAATAAAGTTGCCAAACAAAGGTAATATTTTCGATTCTATTATAATAAATACATCAGCGATAATATCTTGTATTCATCCATAGTTTGTTCACTATTTCCTCCAAAAATATCAACTAATTGCACTGATTTGTATGTAGTTCATAATATTCAAAATATTCTTCTTCTTGCAAATGTTAACTTAAGTTTCTATGTTAATAAAATATCCTTTGATGTAAATAATTCCTTAAATTACTTTCCCATTTGTTTTTCAAAGTGTAAATTCTTTATAAGAAACTCATTTCTCATGTCATTTCCAAATTGTAATTAAGAAAGGTTTCCTCTGTGAATGAAAAATTCATGATCTCAGCTTTACTGAATGGTTTGCGTGCTTAGTGGGTTTTAAGAACTCAACAAATTTCTGAAATGAGTCTGAACACTGCTATATAAGTCTTTGCATGAGTTAAACAAAGTAAAAAAAAATTATTATTAGCTTGTGTAAAAGATATTGTACAAAATATAATAATACACTTTTTGTATCTCATAAAAATTTAAAATACAATTTATGTAGTAGCTTTTTAATAAGCTCCGATTTGTCTATTATACTGTAACTATCACATAAAAGTGATAACATTTTATTAAAAAAATTATAAAAATTGCAAAATTGTTAAAATTTTTATGTAGTTTTTAGGTCAATAAAATTATTATAAATTTTAAGAATGTAATAAGTAAAAGAAACGAAAGAATTTAAAAGTTGGTATCAAGAAGTTTGTAAGATATCGAATCAAATTACAAAATCTTTGAAATAAATTGAATATATTTTTAAAAAAACTTGTTCTGAAATTATTTTTAATTTTTATGCATAATTATTTATTTATTTTGTATTCATTTTATTTTAAAATATTTATAGTTAATACGATAGTATGCAATCATATTTATTTATCATCAAAGCCATCTCGAAGTCAGCCAACAGAAAACTATTATTTAACTATTTTCAGAAAAACATATCTTAAGCTATTAAGTGGATTAATGAAGCAATTACCATTGACATTTATTTTAAAAAACGAAATTAAATGTAATCACAACAGTAACTAATGCACGAAAAAAAATTTCATCGAGCGGAAATCATAAATAGAAGAAATATTTTGGAATTCGATTATCTGGATGATCATTATGCTATTAATAAAAGTCCATGAGTATCAAATTGTTAATTTAATGTAATTATTTAAACAAGGAGCTAAAGTTCTAAATTTTTAATAGTTTTATATGTCAATATTCTACTATATATTTTTACAATACACTAGCTTAAGCCAAATCTTAGAAGTACTTATAACTGATAGACCAAATGAAACGGATTATAGAGTTTTAATAATGACATAGATTGCTTAAAGGTACAATAAATTAATATCAAAATTATTGGTATAGGTTATTACGAAATTTGGTAAAATTATTGATAGTAACCTGTATCAATAATTTTACCAAATTTCGTATATATTACAGAAAGAAGTTAAACGTATAGACATCACAATAAGAAATCAAGATTTTCAAATTTTGAGAAATTAATAAATAAAATCTTTATTTTAATCTGCTGTGTACTTACTTAAAAAAATGTAAATAAAACATTTTTTGCATAGACATGTCTTGTTGGATAGATTCGGATATTAAAAGTTCTGAAATAGTTTATTTTCATGTGTGTTCAAAAGCCACCATACACAATGGAAACTGTAAATATTTCACTAATCAACAAAATGATTATGATATGTTTGGAAACTTTAATGTACATTAAAGTCTCGAAGTAACAAGAATATCAAACCATGACATAAAATTTCGTAAAAATCAATACCATGCTTTAGTAAATGAAATAAATTTCATAATATGTTAAAAAGATTGATGCAACGAAAATTATGAGAAAGATTATATTCTGCTGGGTTTAACATTTTATTAAAATTACCCATAAAATAGTTAAAATATATAAAAATTTTTCAATTTTTGACTTGAACACTCTCATATTCTAATAAAAATAAAAGTGTAAAATTAAATATAATTCTCTTGATCCGTGTCTGTTAGTTTATTTCATTTATCTCTCATGAATTTACATTTGCATTTGAATAAAAAACTTTTATAGTTTAAGAATATAGACAATTGATGAATAATTAAGAATATGGACAAAAATTAACACCAAAGAAAATAATTCAGATTTCTAATGTAAAATGTATGCCTAATTTAAAATTCTCTTGTATTCAATAGTTCTGCTATAAAAATACTAAAATAGAGAATATCTATTTTTGAAAGCAATGTATACTAATTTGATCATAGTTTGTTAACATTTAATTATCAGTTAGTAATTAAAACTATAATTATATATATAAATCCCGCCACAGTTTGAAATAAAAATTATAATAAATTAATTCATGGATATTTAAATCTTGAACATCATTGATGGAATACAGAACTTTGAGACTATAGAATGTTTTAAAACGTATTCAACAGTTTCACAAAAAAGAGCATTTAAACAACTTCGATAGTATTTTCATCAAAGGTAGCTCTAAATCAAGGCAGTTGAACAGATGCATCTATCGTGAGTCAATAGAAATGATACAGTAGATGCGTAATTGGTTATATTATTCAATCAGAAAAGACACAATCATCTCACTTCATGGGTTTCCAAGGAGCTTAGACCAGAAATTACTCTGTTGACTAAGCAATTATGTAATTAACATGAAGATTACCATCAAAACATATCATTCACGGATAATGGTCTCATGTGAGTAGATACTTGATATAGCAATTTGAAAATCGTTCTATTGTGACATCACATTATTTGGCATTCGGTAAGATAATTTAAGAGTGATTGTTCATATGTTGATTCATTTAATTGATTGTTGATATGTTGATTCACTGTAATTATCTTGTTAAAACTTTCAGATACTTATATCTAACAAACATCACATAAACCAATTTCCGTTTCATTATCAAAATAAATTATTCAACAATGCTTATAAAATTATAGGAGACGGTTTCTTTTATAAAACTTTCCTATTAACATTCCTATTTAAAATACATTTTAGAAGATAATTTTATTCATTACAGAACACTTCATAACTATTTAAATTTAAGATATAGACACTTAAATATATAATTTAAAATATATACTAAGAAGAGGTATTTACTTTTTAAATTAATAATGATATAAGGAAACGGTTTTTCAATTATCTTTCACACAAGTTTAGATGATTAATTAGTAAATTGAATCAAAAACTCATTTTATTGTCACCACAGATTTAATACAGGTTTAATTGTTCTTTTAATACTCAATGAACTCTCTAAATGTGTTAAATTTGAAGTGATTCATTTTAAGATAATTTTCTATTACTTTGTACTTAGATAAGTGCTAAAGAGTTTCACTGTATTTTCATCTTCAGCAATAAATTGTTATTTTTAACCTTCATTGTTTATTTTGTCGATAACATATTGGCTCTAACAAAATAGAAATTTATCTTGCATTCAATTAATTTAGTTAATAATTATTACCCAATTCAACATGATGCTTGTCTTTTCCTATTTTCAGAATTTGAATTGAAACAGATTAAAATTTTATATTTATGTTTTAAAAATGCTTATTTCAGGATGAGGATACTTATTATAATTACTTTTAATATACTTAAAATACTTTGCTAAAATATTCGTTGATGTGTTATCAATATGATTAAAAATATATTCATGCGATTAAAGTTCTCGCAATAGACCATTAATTTCAAAATGCATATTCACTGCACGCCTGACAAATATTTTTTTCATGGTATAAAAAGAAAAATCCTTGCAAATTATTTTTTTCTAACAAATTTTCTTATTTTACATCAGCTTCCTGAATAAACATAATTCATAATTTCGATTTTCAGAAACAATCTAACTACTGTTCTGATAATTTTATCCATTCATTTTTGATGCATAATATAAAATCGCATAAAATACTTTTACACACGTACACATATAATATTCAAATAAGTCAGTATTTGCGTCTGCGTATACATTTATAGTCTCACATTTTGATAAGAAAGATAATTGTGTGATTAAAAAATATTAAAATTGATTAAAATGTAGTTAACTGTTAGTTACTCACTAAATTTTTATATAGTGTATGGGTAACTCTATGTGCGTATATTTAACTTCATTACATTTTACTTCAAGGATTAAGATAATTTTTAAAATGTCATTAAATTCATTGCCCCAAAATGTCTAGAATATTTATTAATTGAAACTGGTGCCGAAGTATTGTTTCCTCTAAGTGAATCTTATAATAATGCTTGTTTCACGTAATAATAAATGGGTTAAAATGAAATTTATAATGCATATCTCAGCAAAAAGCAAAAGAAGGAACTTATTTTGTACTTTAACAAATATCATAGAGATAAGATATTTTTATATTACAAAAATTGCAGTTAAGATTTTTTTGATGTATAGAAAGTTGAACATAAGCTCATGTGACGTGATTAAACTTAACACGAAAAAAATGGAAATAGAAGATAAAATTGTAGAAAGAGACGGAAAGTTTTTAAAAAGAAAGTAAATTAAATCACAAATAGTTGTTCTGTTTTTTATACTGTGCTTCTAGATTGAAGAGATTTATCAAAGAAAATGCCAACGGGCATTAAAAGGAAACAAAGTAAGAATGTTTTTTTGGTATTGTTAAGAGCTTACAGAGGTATATTTTCTTATCGAAGTATATTGAGCTCTGTTAAGTGTTGAAGAGATGTAGTTTAAAAACTCAGCAATATATATTTTTGTACTTTATTCAGTTATAAAAATTTTATACTATTTAATAATTTTTCCTAGTCAAAATATTGAGATGAAATATCCATTATTCACATATATTAATGGTGTGAGATATTTTTTTCCAAATTAGTCAATTTAAAAATCTGAAAATATATTTATATAATCAGTATTTGAATAAAATTTTAAGCCATTAATAATTATTTGTAAAATTATAATTAATTGAATTAAGTGATTAAATAAGAAAGAAACTAATATTGAAAATATTATTAAAAAGAATTTGAGTTGTTTAAAAAGTTTAGTGCCTACACTCATTTTCAAGCTTCATTTAAAACCTTCAAAGCTTAGCTGTTGTAAATCTACCGTTATTTGGTATTCAGATATTTCTTAATTTTCATAATCACTGATCTACGTGTTAAAAATAATTTGAAGTGAATCTTTGGGATATAATTATATAAGGCGAAATTTGTTTCTTTAAATTATTATTTTTATTTCAGAAATTATAAATTCTAATGAAATGTACTGAATAGAATTTTGTCTAAAATGTGTGAGATCAAGTGTTATTAATTACAATTATTTTTCAGCACAATTATCATCTTTTATTAGCTTCAATAGTTCATATTGATTGTATCAGTCAAAATTCAGTCAGTACATATAATTTTAATAAATAACACAAACATTCATATTAATGTTACATCTTAAATTAGAATTAATGAGGTAGATATAGCATATATATTTTAAAAGCTTAACATTTTATTAGCATATATGAGTCATCTATGGAATATTTTACAGAATATTTACTATAAAACTGTTAAAGTTTTTAAACATTCAAAAGAAAATTTTTCACAACAATTTTTAAAAAGTAATATTATTGTTAAGATATATATTATAAAACATTTTAACATTTTAGAGAAGTAAGAATAGTTTAAATAAAATA
>JAPDSC010163873.1:0-10422 GCA_026290005.1 Latrodectus geometricus
ATATATATATATATATATATATATATATATATATATATATATATATACCAGAAAACAAGGATCTCATATACACACCTGCTAACGAGGAAATCAAATATATGCATCTGAATATGAATGCTATATAGAAATATATATTTTACGAAGTGTTTTAAATAGGTTTATTTTACTGCATTAATATGAGCGTATATATCTCTTAAAATATTTTTAATTTATGAAACACACTTCTCATTAAGTAAACGATATAATCATTCAAATAAAAAATAATATATTATTACACAAAATGCCAAAGTAAATATTTATCTGTCATTTATAAAAGGTGTGAATACAATATGATTGAATTTAATATTTCTTACATTCAAAAATATTTTCAAGCAAGTGCCCGTTAAAAGTATGGTGTAGAAAAGTGATTGATTATACATAAAAATATTTTGTAAGATAATATTTCCACTCCTAATTTGTGATTTGTAGCAATATAAAAAATTGAATATCATGTTTTTTCTTTTAAATATATTAAATATTTTTATCCTTAAATTTGTATTTAAATAAGCAAATATTTTATTTAAATATTTAGTTTCATTATGTTTGATTCAATTTACTAGCATTTTTAGGAAAAGAAAATAGTTTAACTCAGTTAATTGTAATCATTTTCTTCTGAAAATTAATTGATTTCTAAATTTAGATTTTAAAAATCTTGGTATCTAATGATTAAAAAAAATAGATGAGCTAAAACAAATGCAGAAAAAATTAAAATATGATGAATTGAATGAAAATAATAAGACAACAATATATATGTGTTTTGTAGCAACATATATATGTTTTTTGTGTTTTTTAACAATATTGTTAAAATATAGATAACTTGAGCAGCAATAATCAAAGACAAAAAAAGCAAGAGAAACTATATAATTCAAAACACATAAGACAATAACAGGAAAAAACCATGCAATATAAGTAGGAGAAAAGCTTTGGTACCACGTTTTAATCAGGAGGGTGATGAAAACTATGCTAATAGAACACTCTTTTCTGATATGCACGATGGACAAGTCTAAAAATCCTCATGCCATTCCCCCCGAAAAGTGTCTATATTAAATGAAACGCTTATAAAATAAGAAGAATCATTAATCAATGTAAAATTAGCAAGAAAATTATTAGATTTAAGTTCATTAATTAATCCTTTAATTTGGTTTCTGGTGAATTTAAGATTATTTGCAAATATTGTATATGCGTTTTGATTCATTAAATACTACATTTCCCGTAAATTTTTAAAGAAATGTTGGAATTCCAGAAGATTAGTTTATTATCTTTAAAATCGAAAAAAATAACTGGTTTTATCAAAAATATCTATATAAATAGAAGAATTTCCAATATTAATGAATAAATCTAAAAATTCAGTGTTATTGTTACAAACATTGGTTTTAATTAGCGAAAGCTGTTTTGGATAAATTGAATTTGAAATATCACTAAAATTTGCATCATTTAAATAACAAAGTCATCTGGATATATAAACGCAAAAGAATATCGAAAAATAAAACTTGTAAAAAAATCGAAAATAATGAAAAAAATCAATTTGTAAGTACACTCGAAAAAACTGAAACCTTTTTCCCAGCCATAGTGCCGCAATTTTGAATAAAAATATTTTCACCGTTATAAATATAGTTATTGTAAATACAAAGTTTAAATAAGTTATTCCAGTAATCAAAATTAATATTCAATAAATTTTTGTAATCCTTAATATTATTTTTTTTCTAACGGTGGGAACTGGGTGACCAACCCTTAGCCATAACGAGTCCGGAAACTGTTACTCATGTAGCGTAAACCGGTCGGCACCTGTGAACCAAGTCACCGAAGTGAGTAGCATTACTCACGCGTCACACAACTATAAACCCGTTTATAGGGTGGACCACATTCAGCCATCAGCTTAAAAGAAAGGACAAGGAATCAGAGAAAAAGGAATCGTCGTTGCCTAAACCGGGATTCCAACTCGGAACCAACATCCAAATGAAAATGAAAATATAATACCATTTAATTTTTTAATGGGTATTTTTGTATAAAGATCGTTGAAATCAAAGGAACTAATATTATAAAAAAAAATATTTTACAGAAAGTCTAACACAAGTCTATTATTATCTATAATCCAAGTAGCTTTAGATTTAACAATATGTTCCAGAATTATATAAATATTTGGCAAAAATTATACCTGGTTTATTCATATATGATTTAGATCCACCAGTAATATATCTGAATTTAATGGGAAGTTTATGAAATTTAGAAATTACTGTTAAATAAGGAAATTGTAATTTATAATTTTTTATATTTAAAAGTTTATAAAAACCTAGAAATTTTTTTATTAATTATAATATATATCTGTGTAGAACTTAAAAAGTTTCTTTATATCAAACTAATCTAAATGAATTTTTTATGAAAAAGTGCGTAAATATTAGAAGTTTTATAAACAAGTGTAATCATAAAGTTGTCTTTAAGAATTTTAATTTTATATGGCTTATAAGAATTTTAAGCAAATATCGTAGCAGGTTTTAATAGCCTAAATCTAATATTTGGAAATGTTAAATTAAAATAAGAAATAAGATTTTTAATTTTATATTATAGAGCCTTTTTTTTTAAACTTCCATGTTCTGAAAAACTCAACATAATAATAATTTGCTATTTTAAAGATAATGGAATTGATATTATATAAAATTACTTTAAAAGTTTTAGATCTACTTGTTTGAAAAATTGGTCTGTATTTAGCAAACTTATTTAAAATTGCCTTGTGTTTATGATCATTGACAATGTTAAGTCACCTGTAATAATGTGTCAAAAATCGGAGATTATAAATGGTTTGAATGTACTATTAAAGCATATAAATTTGGAAATTTTTTTGGAGAAGGCGGTATTTTTACAAAATTGATTATAATTAAATACTTTACTGCCAAAAGGAGTATCGTAAGAAATGTAGATTTGACAACAACATCCTTTTTAGTAACAATACAAAACAAATGATTAATAAAATATTGAAATGAATGTTATAAAAATTTGTATGTCGGAAATTAGTTAAATTTAAAATTTTTCTTATTTTTAATTTCATTATGTCTGTATTTAAAAAGATCATGAAATAATTTCTTAATGTGCTGTCTTTTGTAATGTATATCATCCAAACATGAATACAAAAATTTACAATCACTGTTAGTTTCACAATAAAAATTTTGCGAGACAACCAATGATAATTTTCAGAAAATGAAGATTCCAATTTGAGAATTTTTTCAAATAAAACTCAAAATTTTTAAATAAGCTTTATCAAAATGAGCTTTCTCTAATTAAAAACAGGAAGGAAACAAAGAAGGAATTATGTGATCAATATTTTGTTATTATTAGTTAAAATTAACACAACTAAATTTAATCGTAAGATGGTCTTAATCCGATTCTTTAATGTTGGTAGTTTGTAGTCCCACTTTGCACTTGTATATTTTGTATTTTCTTGATATCCAATTTAAATCGTGAATTCCCTTAAATTTAGCCAGCTTATTTAAAATTTATCAGTATAGTGACTAACATAAACCAGTTATTTTAAAATTATGCTATAATTTTTAAGATTTCTTTAAATATATATGATAATTTCATTGAAGGAAAATTTTGGTATAATGATAATAAAGTGTAGTGAGGAAGCAATATATATATATTAAGTTTCTGGGTGGGAATGAAATATATAAAAATATTTATAAAAATTCTGAAATATGAAAGTTATTAAATAACGTAAAAAAAAATTTTTCCCTGATGTTTCCATTTATCAATCACCTTGTAGTTTTTTTTCCTGCTTTTACAGAAAGTTTCAATCTTTACCTCAAAGCAAATTACACTTATTAAGATTATTTTTAAAACTTAACTTCGAAATTTCCTTCATTTAACATGGTCATACATGTTTATTAGTACAGAAATAATTTCTTTGACTAATTCAATGAATATTCATATAAGAAAATTCTTATCTTATTTAGCTTTCCAAAAGTTGAATCCATAGCTTTATTCATTTTTAAAATTTAAAGGAATTTACTAAAGTATTTGTGGATTCATTTCAGTTTGCTGTTGCATAGAATAAAATCAATTGTAAATTTACATTCATTTTTACACCAATCAATTAAAATTGTAGCATAGAAATGTGTTTTCTGAATGATTTGCCATTCTACAAATATTTCACATTTTATAAATGCATTTTTAAATATTATATTGATATAAAAAATTAAAGATTTTGAACATCTCAAATGCTAATGATTTCTTAGATTTCAACTTTTCTAAGAAATTACATATATTCATTGTATCAAGTTTAATATAAAGTATGAAAAAATAATTTTTCCTTATGAATAAGTACAATGTAAATAGAAAAATGCTTATAACAGTCATGCATAATTCAAAGGAAATTTATAAATATTAGCAGATTCAATATAATGATTGTTATTGTATTTTCTTGCAATTTTTAAAGTTTCAAGTATAAAAATTATTTATAATTATATTAAATTTCAAGGCAGTTAATTCTGAAATTATTAGAAAAATAACTTTATATTCAATGCGATAAGAAAATTATGACTAAGACTAATGTAAATTTTTGAGCAGAACATTCACTAAGTTAACAACAAACTACAAATCAGCATTTTTTTGCATTAGCGAATCATGTAGTATACTGTTAAAAAAAACGGAAGAAATACAGTAAAAATCACTGTTATTTAAATAGCTATAACAGGAACATTGAAGATTACAGTAAATTTTATTGTAAAATTCAGAGAGGGAAAATTACTTCTCACTGCGCATGCGCTTCAAGTTGGTGGGATTATCGTTTGCTTTTATTTTAAAACGACGCCATTATTTATTTTCATTTGCATTCGTTTCCGTGAAATTATAAATGTTGCTTGTGTTAGAATTTTGAAAGGTTTGAATTTCCCTTGTAACTGAATCACCAAATATAAGGTAAAGTACAATTTTCTTATTATTTATTATACAAACTATTAGTTTACTTTTATTGATATAAATTCGTATAAATTTGATTGAATATTTCAGAAAATTCTAAGCTCAATTTATACAAAGGAGTTTGAATAAAGTGTCAATATATTTTTACTAGTTTATTAAAATTTAGAATGTTTTGTACTAGTTTGTTAATATAGCTGATTGATATTTTAATCATGAAAACTTCTTAGAAATTATAATAATATTTTATTTAAGCGTTTTGATTGTTATAAAAATTACTTGATTATCGAATTTCATTTTCTAAAGAAATAGAATTATATGTTTTATATTTTTTTAGAATTCTTTTATTAAATATGTTAAATTCCTAGAATAAAAAAAACTATAGAATAAAGAACTATAAATAAGAAACAGAAGTACATGAGTGAAAGCTTTCTAATTGGTTTTTGCCTAATTTATTATGTTGTAAATTAATATGTTGTGCTCAACATTTTTTCTAATACTATTGTATACGTATGGTAATTTAGTATTATAGTAAACATAGTGCACATTAAACGTTACCTTCTAACATAGTTACAATTTTTTTAAATGTTAAAACATTTGAAATATTTAGATGTTTTGGAAGATTAAAAAATTACAAAGGAGGATTTGTAAAGAAAGTTTAATAGAAAAGTCGCATAATAACTATTAATAGTAGGACTATGCTGGCTAAAGTCTTTTGATGTCAACTCCAGGCACTTTGAAAACTGGAATAGGTGTTAAATTTTTGCAAGCAAATCTGCTGTATGTCTAATTTCTATTTTTTGTATTTCAGGTGCTTTTTCAACATTAAACCCAGTCGAGGGACCAAATCCAAAAAATCTGTCAAAGATGGTGTTCAAGCACGCGTATTATCTCTTTTAAATAATTTGTCTAATTTTGAATGATTATGATTAAAATGTAGGATAAATAAACAAAAAAAGTTCTTTGCTATTGTTTGTGTGTTGTCAATTATTAAATAGAAACTCTTTATTTCCACAGAATTTTTATTTGCTTTTATTATTATGGATAAAAGTTTAAAGGAAAAAAAAATCTAAATAATATCAAAAAGTAAAATTTTATTGTCTGTACAGTATAATTGAAATACCATATTGTTAACTAATTGCCCTCCGTATTTTTAGTAAAAATGAATTTTTTGAAGGTTTTATTCTATCCTTAGTCTATAAAATGGTAGGTAAATCAAATATTGATTTTATGTTTAGTTTTATATCTTATTAAATATAACTATTCTTTCTTTATTTCTTAAAAATTTGTTACAAAAATTTAACCTACATTTAAAATTAACGACTTTGGGGTAAAAAGTCTAAATAACTAATCATCGTGTATGGTATTGAAAGTTAAATAATTAATAACAGATTCTTCTGAAAAATGTTATCTTCTGCAATGTAACATTTATATTCTTTATGCTACGTATATTAAATTACAAATTGCTTCATATTTTAATCATTAATATTTGTTAAATTACTTAGCACATAATAAGAAAGTTGGCTATTGTGTATTTTATGCTCTCAGTTAAAATAAAAAAAAAAACAATGATACGTTTCAATGAATTTCAATTCTACTAGAAATTCAATAAAATTGGTCAAAAAACAGAAAGGGTTTTTGTATTTAAACATCAAATATCTTAACATTTGATAGAATATGAAAGAAATATCTTATATATTTCAATTGGAAATCATTTAAATAACAATCATAGTAATTAAACATTGTGTCTGGATTTATTATACATTTATCTTTAAATATTAATCAAATTGCTTATGCAAAAAATATTTGTAAAATGAAAGGTATATATTTTCTAATTAAAGTATTCTTTTATTCTAAAAAATAGTTAAATAAAAAAGGTTTTAAAAATAATTATGTTATAATATAAATCTTTCTGCATCCATAATATATTATGAGTTTCAAGAGGACATTAATGCACTTATTTAATGAGAAAAGGGATGAATTAAATTATCTTAATTGCATTTTCTTGTCATGAGAAAAATAATCTACACATTTCTTTCAAAAATTATCTTAATATAAAAATTAATTCCTATGTAAACGTTTCATGAGAACTAAAACAAAGTGGAGGGGAAAATGAAAATAGAAAAAAAATTATGAAAACCTGATGATAGCTGTAAATAGCAAAAGGTTTGAAATAGGTTCTGGAAAGGCTGAAAAAAAAGGCACAGTAAAAAGTGCAGTAATAATTACATAAAAAAATGCAGTAAAAATTACATAAAAATATGCTGTAAAAATTACAGCAAAATATACTGTAAAAATTACAGTCAAATATGCTGAAAATTTTTTACGGATATGCTGTAAATTTACAGTAGATTATACTGGCGCCCAAATTGCCAGCACTTTTTGCTGTAAAATAACAGTGTTTTTTTTTAGAGTGATAGAAATGCACTGGTCAGTTGATAGGGTAAAAAAGACGAAGCATGCTATTTGTCAGAAGAAAAGAAAATCACCGGTAGTTTATAAAATATATGATGTGATACAGACCTATAAATTTTACAGGATGGTGTTTTGAAAATTAATACGGAATAAATATTATAAACTTTTTGATATTAAAACACCTATATATTAAAAAACAGGATATTTATTAAGAAAATACTATACATGAGATCTTTTATAATATACACACACAGAGAGAGATTATATATATATATATATATATATCATTACAAACATTTGGTAAAATATCTCGTGTTTATCTTAAAATCTTATTGTTACGTATATAAAGAATAAAGGAATAACTTTAGATATTATGAAAAATGAATTTAATTATTTTCCATTGACAGTGTATTTGAATTACCTAATTCCCTTTATGAATTAGTTATCAGCTTCTCAGGAGTTAAAATATTTCTAAATTTTTAACTATTAATAAGTAAGTAAGTTGGTAAAACTTATTTGACTTTCATAATACTCTAGAAAAGAAACATAAGTTTTTAGATTCAATATTTATATACTCTGTCATCATGAAAATCTGCTCCAAACTTGAGTGATGTTATGTCAATTAAACTGCAGAATTTCTAACGCAATATTATATGAAATTACAAACCATACATAAAAAATATACAATCGAAGAATACCCCATTTCCGAGGTTCAGTAATATATCTTTTCTTTGTTTTCATTTTTAACTGTAGCGTATGGTTTAAACTAATAAGTTACTTGTAGGAAGAAAACAAAATTTGATTTTATGAACTTAGTTAAACTCATACATTCATTTTTTATAAAGCATATTAATTTTGTATTTACCAGACAAAGTAGTTATTTATTATTCTCTAAAATATTTTCCATTTCAACAATTTTACCGTTATTTTCTCAAAATTTATTTTAGTTAAAAAGAGCTTTCGTTATGATATGAGTGCTTCAGCATAATCTGTTCTTTTAGAAATTAACATATCAAGTGTTTTCGCATAGAACTAGTTATGGATTAAGATTAGGAACTTGCTCTTCGAGGTGGAATGTACCCAATTTGATATCCCCATTGTAGAAAAATTGGAGTTAATTCTTACACATTTCTGTATCCCGCGGATACAATCTATCGGAATCAGGAATAGGTACAAGGAAGCAAGCTGGTGCAACAAAAATAATCTGAAGGAATATAGGCTAAAGTAAAATAGATACTAAAACAGGTCTTTACTAAAAGAAACTTAGCTTTCCGGATTTTTTTGTAACATTTGAATTGATTCTATTATCTACAAAAAATTGTTCATTGGCATATTGATCATTGATTATCTAATATTTATAGATTCATAGATAATAATAGATTTCATAGTTAGAAAATATTGTACATTTTATTTCCACGACAACAATTAAATAGAAATATAATCTAAAAGGAAAATATTCTCGACCTCAAAGGAATGCGCAGAGAATATTTAAGTTAAAGTTGTCAAAATATCAACTATGTAACCTTAATTTATACACAAATTTAAAATGTGTGTGATTTTGGTTTTGTTTTTTGGCTAGAGATAATATAAAGCACTGTATTTTATATAAGTAATAAAGTTTAAAGTAGTAAAGATAAGAGTTTATATATATTTAGTACTGTGTCAATGTTCATCTTTTTTATCAAGATAGGAATTTTATAGATATATTTATATACGTAGATTTTTTTTAAATAAAATATTAAATAATTTTTAAATGTATTAAAAATAATTTTCAAGAAAATTGTGATCAAGAAGCAACAAAATCTTGCTGTATCTTGTATAAATAAATGGTATTATAGATGTTATTCTAAACCTGTGATTACTATTTATCTACGTAGATATGAATTTAACCTAATAGAGATTTCCCAACATTTATTATGCGAAACATTATATATCTAGTAACAGAAATGCATAAAGGGAAAAATTGCGATTTCAGCACTGGATATAGATTTTACTTTTAACAAAACATAGAAAAAAATCGTAATTATTAATGTTGTGAATATAAAGATTATTTTTTATATTTTCTTCTAAAATCAGCATTAAATTGTACTTCAGTGCTTTATATGTACTCATTTATTAGTGAAATTAATTAGTTCAAAATGTATTTATTTAGTTTTTTTATATCATATTTATGCTTTCTTTTTAGAAATCTTTTAAATATATTTAAATATTTTAATACCTGGCATTTCTCTTATAGCTAATAACGTTTTATTAACTTTGAAAAAAAATGTGACGTTTGAATTATGCTTTCTGTTAGCTAAAGGTGAAATAAATCAAGGAAATTAATCATACAATTAGTTTAAAGTTTATTTAAAACCAATAATTTTAAAATATTCTCTGTGATTCTTATACGTAAAACCGTGTAAATCGAAAACAAACTAAAATGTGCATAATTCAGTCATATATTCCAACGTAAAATAAGACTAAATATATTTTAAAAGCATAAAAATGACTGTCTATTTATAAAATGACAAAAATATAAAGGTATATGTATGTAATTCATTTTACATATAGAAACGAGAAATATAAATTAAAAAATTTAACCAGAAATTTAGTTACTGTTATCACTTTCGTAGACTCTTAATCTTTTATTCCTGATTGGTATGATATCACTTTCATCACTCGATAGTGGTTGATGCGATTCAAGTTCGATGTTAGATGAATTAGAAACAACTTCAGATGGGCGAACCTTGGTAGTGAAATCCGTAATTAACAATTGTGTTTCGTTTTTCATCAAATCTTTATAGACCTCCTCGTATTGAGTTAAGCGTTGAGTTACCTGAAGGTTCGCTTGATGTACTGTGCCTTAAAGGTCGTAATTATCCTTTGATTTAATGGCTGCAATAAAGAAGTCGTATTCTTGGGTAAAAATACAACTTGCTCATTTTCTTAATGAAAATCGTGAGGATGGCCTTGAAATTTAAAAATCGTGTAAAAGTGAAATCGTGTAAACCGTGTAAATCGGGGGATAGGTTATATATATATATATATATATATATATATATATATATATATATATAT
>JAPDSC010163877.1:0-26523 GCA_026290005.1 Latrodectus geometricus
TTTTAAAGAGCTTTTCGTTTGTTATGAAAAAATATTTAATCTATATATAAATGAAAAATTTATGAAAGCTTCTGAATATATTGTCTAGAGGATTGCTTCCGATTATTATAATGCTTTAAATTTTCCATAATTTTTCAAATTTATATATTGTATAAAATTAAGACAAAATGAAATTGAATTATATAGAAGAATGTTAAAAACTGAAGCACAAAAATAATTCAGAATTTATGAAAAATAAATTAATGAAATAATAATTACGATATGAATATGAAAATATTAATGCAAATTTTGGTTGATTTAAATAAGAAATATCCTATAATGTAAATAGAATAAATATGGAGAGCTATAAAGCTACTGAATTGAAATGCATAGACTTGCAACAGTAATATTTAAATATAATGTTCCTCTGGGAATTTTAGTTGCTGTTTATATTAATTTGTAATTATTTTTAATTTGAGAATTCGGAAATACTCATATAACTTTGAAACCTATAAGCTATATTTTCTGAAGATCGGATATTTGGTCTCCAGTTTCAGAATTTAGATAAAGTCAAAAAATCTTCCTTAACCAAAGTTTATTTAATAATCTTACTTATATATATATATGTATATGTATTATAACAATTTTAATATTTATTTCATCGAAGCAACTCTAGGTAATATAAAAAATATTCATTAAATTCATTAAATTATTTTAATTACATCTGATGATTCCCATAGTTATTGAATAAAAATAATCAGTATTCCATTTTAGATACATCATTAGAAGTAAAAAAAAATAATATGAGAAAACTTATTTTTATTTTTATTTAAGCATAAGTTAATAACTTAACAAAAATATTATTCTTAAAACCTCCATCAATAATTTAATTAGAATAAAATCTAATCTCGAAACATTTTTAAAATGATTGTGTTTAGCAGTAAAATATTAAGTAAACGAAATATATAGGATTGGTAGATATGAGGATTTCTTTCCCTTTTCCATGTTTATAGCATTTTTACTGTAAACAAGATCCAGCCAAAGGGTGTAGTAAAGCAGCGCTCTTGTCTATTGTCACTCAAAATGTCTCTAAATTTTAAATTTCTGAATCCAAACTGTCAAAAAATGCATATAATTTTGTATAAGAGAATTTCGCTTACCTTTTTGTACCATCAATTTTGACGAAAAACTTTCCCCCACTTTTCAGCTCGTGATCCCCTGTTGGTAACTTGCTTCAAATATGAAAACTTGTTATCACGTTCTATATCTAAACTATGATGAATATGGTTGAATTTGCTGCAAAACTGTTATTAGTCCTTTAACCGACTCAGCGTCCGCGACGTATCTGTTACGTCGCAATAAACTGGTCGAAAAGCGGCTCATGACGGCAGGGATACGTCGAAATATTCCTGCTCGAAAGCGGCCTGCGACGGCAGAGATACGTCGCAGAGTTTTCACCGAAAGCGGCCGCGACGTATATTTTCACATAGCAGAAACCACTTATTTTTGCTTTCCCCCTAATCGGTGGTTTGATTGATCGGTCTTAATCACTCAAACCCCACTCCTTGGAGACTTTTCTTTGAAAACTAAAACTCAGCCTGAGTTTTACGCCAAATATCTAAAATACTGATTATTTTTTCGCCAAGATTCAACTTTAAAATTTTATAAACTATAAATGTGTTGCTTTAGAAATAAAATGCGAGTTTATACATTATTATTTTTAATTTTAGTTCCTAAGCTAATTGAATTAGGCGATTTTATTACACAAAAATTTTAAATCCATATGTACTTTTAAATCACTAACAAGCTTGCCTTCTTTTCTAACTTAAATTTTAATAATTTTCCTGCTTATGCTAATTATTTCTTACATTTTAGTTCATTTAATTCAGTTTTTATTGTTTTTGATGGCATTTTTTTATCGACTAGTTATGACTGAAATAAACAAATAAATTTCTTAAATGGAAATTATTTAATTTCCAGTGAAAGAGCTCATGACTGTTATAGTAAAATCATTGTGACGTCCATAATAACTAACATTTACCTTAATGACTAAAATTCATTTAATTTGCGTTTTTTTTTTTGTGCATTAAGAAAAAATTTACTAATAAGTTTACTCTCCGCATATTGATTTTTATTTCGTTATTACTTTAATTTCTTTTTACATACACTTCAAATGTTGATAATAAAACAGAAGTATCATCTTAAGGCAATAGTATAACATGATTGTCTCATAAGTGTGTAGCCAAGAATATTGTACATGTGTTATTTCTTTTTAATGAAACATTATATTGAAAAAAAAAATCAACACTATTTACTGTTACACCATATAACAAGGGTGTCCAAGACGTCGACCGCGGTCGACTGGTAGACCACGAAGACATTTTAAGTAGTCCACACGACCATCCCGATAATGACCTCAGATATTAACAATTTAATTTATGACTTATTATTAATTTATGACATAGAATCAATGAATTATTTAAAATAAAAATTTACTACAGCCTACGCTTTAAAACCCAAAATAAACTTTGCAAAGATTTACGATTTAAAGATTTATGATTAAAGGTTTAGGATATAAAACATAAAACGGACATGATGAGCGCGATTAAAACATTCAAAGAAACTATGGAAAGGTATGTATCTCAATTAAGAAAACATGAATTGAGAAACTTTAAAAACATGGAGGAAGAGTGCATCCATAATCCAAACCGAGACTTCGAAGATTTCACTTAATACTTATTTTGTTTGAAGAATTTGAAAGAAGATTCGCTGACTTAATTAGCTTGAAATAAATAAATTTTAAAATATTTCCATTTAATGGAAATGTCAAAATTGATGGACATTGTCACAATGATGTCACTATGAAAATGTCAACATTGATGGACAGCGTATCTGAAAAAATAGGACATTTAATAGGTATCACATGAGTCAAGGTCGAGGAAGAAATTATTAAATTAAGATGCAATATATTTCTTAAATCGACAGCATATTTAGTGATACTGATTTTTGGAAATTAATTTCTGAGGAAATTTTTCCAAATATTTACAAATTGATTTTGTATTTCAAATCATACTTTGGATCAAGATATCTTTGAGAATCTGCTTTTTCAACCATGAATAAAAAACAAACATTGGCGCATTTAACAGATGAACATTTAATTTCATGTTTATGGATTGCAATAAGCTCGTACCAGCCACAATATGATAAACTTGTCGCAGATATACAGTGCCACATTTCAACTAAACGAAGTGAATAGGATGGTCACTTTTTGATGTATGAATACTTTGATTATTTTCATCAGTAAATTTTTGTTTTGTAAATATTGATAGTAAGTTTTTTTTTTTTTTTAAATTACATAATTTACTATTTTTTCTTGTTACCGAAATTAAATATGTACGTTAATTTAGCTCTGCCATTGGTAGACCGCCTTCGATTTTTTAAATGTGGAGTAGACCCCGGATCCCAAAAGTTTGGCCACCCCTGCCATATAAAGTCATTATTTTAATATATAAATATTAAAAAGATGCTATTTTTTAAAAATTTTACGATATTAGAAATTTTCTCGATTAAAAAATAAACTGCATTATTTCTGATATTAGCTTTGTTCTGCTGTGAAAATCATTTTATTCTATATATTTTTTTTTATTTGCATACATGTAATAATTTTTCTAGATGACGTAACGATAATATTTAATAAAATAATATTCCTTACTAGAAATTTATTGCAGATTTAAAACAAAATAGATTTATGAGGAATATAAATAATCAAAGTTTTAAACAGTAAACTGTTCTGAAGCAAAATAATGGAATTTTATCTTATATTTAAAGATGAGCTAAACTTTTTAAAGCAGAAAATATTTTTAGCTCTTTTATTTTAGAATGTGTGTGAAATGGAATGATCCTATTGAAATAATGTATAAGTGAATCGAAATCATATTAATGCTACAATCTAAGCAATTAAATTTTGAACCTACAGAAAATAATTATTTTATTACAAAATTTATTTTTAAAATAAGCAAATTATTAATACGATAGTTTTACAAATGATTATCTTTTAACGCGATCCATATTAGGTATAAAAGAAATTTTTAAATATAATAATCTTAACCAGAGAATTTCTTGTTGTAAAATGTGGTTATATATTTACTTTACTCTTCTTATTTGAATTAAAAACTAATTTTCATAATTTATCTTTTAAACATAAAATGATATATTCCACATACGAGTTATTGGGTCATTAAAGTCATATTAATGAAAAATATAAATAAATTCATTTAAAATATAATTGAGATACGTTTTAGTTAGGAATGACAGTAAAATAAGTCTCTAATCAATAAAAGAAAGAATAAATACACTAAGAAAATTTATATCTCTCAATCAAAATTTTAATTTTAAATTAAGATACTATATTATCTACAAAATCTTTTTAATTAAGAGACTATATAAAAAAGATATAATTTATAAATGTTTTTCATTCAAGCGAGCGCATAATATTATGTTGCGAATACAGCACCATTTTGTATAAAAATACTTTCTTATAATGAAAGAAGAATTCATGGTATATTGTTATGTATTATTTTACGTGAATTGAAAAGTCAATAGAAAAAAATAGAATATTATCAATTTTTTTTCATATAAATCTGGTGCTTTTGCCAAATTAAATAATATTCTTTTGTTTTTATTTTTAATTATATGTATTCATTTAATCCTTACTGTGAATAAATTTCCTTAAACTTTTGCGAACTTAATAATCAAGACAGTTGAATATTGAAGGCTAAAATTATTTTTTCTAAAATTTTTATAAGTATTCGACAAACTATTTCAAACGGATTCTTATATACGAGAGAGGAGTTTGTTTCCAGGGAGAAAACTATTCATGTGTGACTTCCTTTACAATTTAAGCATGTTTCCTGTTAGTCAGGGAAAGAATGAAAGGGGAGAATGTTTACTTAAATGTAAATGAAACTTTCTGATTATTCTAAACAGATGAGAAATTGCTTTCTCGCCATGATTCATTGCTACAAATTAATGATTATGTTCTACTTTTTTAATAACTAAGAACTTACATAACAGATTACATTACATTCAAAAGTATTTTCGGAAATTTAGATCAATAAAAATCATAAGTATAACAAAAATTTATTTCCAGTTAGTTTTTTAAATTTAAAAATTCAAATCTAAAATCTAATGAATCAAATCCTAAAAACAAAGCATAAAAAAGATTTTAAAATTATATTGTATATAGTTTCCTATTTAAAGAAAAGACAATTTCGTTTTATAAAAATAAAACTGGAATATTTTTTTATGCATGACAATAAAATAAGTCTCTAATCAATTAAAAAAAAAGAAAAATTTGAAAAGAATTTTAACAATTCTCAATTAATAAGATTATTAATAAAGTCTTTTTAATTAGGCAACATTATATAGTAGAGATATATGATAATTATATAAAGGTTTTGCATTTGTAATACAATAAAATATTACTAATGTAAGAATTTTTCATAAAAATATTTTATAATGGAGTAATAATAACCTCTTAGCACTTTATTATACATTATATTATGTAAAATTAAATATAAGTCAATAGAAACTCGTTATAAATTTATTAGTTTTTTTCCTACAGTAATTTTGCCAAATTGAGTTGTAAAGATTGTTTTGTTTTTATTATAATTATACATAAAGGTTTCTTTTGTTTTTATTTAAAATTATACATAACGGATTCTTTTGTTTTTATTTATAGTTATACATAAAGTACAGTTCATAAACGCAAGATTAATATTTAAAAAATAACTCGAATAATGCACTTGTGAACCAAATATTCCATTTATATTGGAATAAATTAAACGTAACACTTTAAGCTTCTTATTATTACATGCACTGATATATATTTCAATTCAGATTAACAAATGAAGTTAATTTTCATGTATTGTAGCAAGTGATATTTTATCTTAGGTTGTTCAGTTACGATTAGAAAAAATTAATTTAGCAAATAAATTTGGGCTTTAACGCTTTTGAATAAAAAAAAATAAAAAAAATGTATCTATGAAAAAAGAGCATAAGTAATGTATATTTTTATTTTTGCTAAAAAAAAATTAAATAAATTAATAATTTTAATATATTTCTAATTCGTTTAGACTGTTGAATTATATAAACGTATAGTCTAAATCAGCCTTGCTATGTGTGCTGAAAGTACTATAATATTGAAAGAGTTTGAAAAATATTTATTTACTTGCATTAAATAATTATAAAGTTTCTAATAAAAATTAGTTTGTGTTAAGAAAAATATAATGTGAGAAAATGTATTTTTACTCACATTATTTTATCTTACTGTAATAAAAATTTGAAAAGCTTCTGTGGCTCATTGAAAAAGAGAAATTTCCATTATACCGAAAATAATAAATATACAAGAAAATGTAACAAGCAACTTTCTTATTTAAATTGCGTAAGCAATCTAAAACATCATAATTTGTGGATACCGTTTTTCTTTGAACTTCATATTATTTACCAAGTCAACCTAAAAACACTGAGGAATATATTCATTTTCAATTACACAAAAAACAGTTATTTACAAATAATTTTTGCTTTTTAAGTTTTATACAAAAATAAAATATACGTTTTCGTTTTAACCACTTCTATTGGGATGTACAATGCCTTCTGGCAAACACATACAACCCTAGATAGGGTAGTTAGTGGTAAGTGACATCCCCTCCCTCTAAATTGAGCGATGTGACAGTTTTCAGGGGGGTAGGAAATATTCCCAATGAGAACGGGAAACAGTCGACGATTTTTGTATAGTTTAGGAAAGTGGCTGTGGAACGAAAAAGTAGTGTATCTGGTTTTAAAGAGGAAACATTTTTCGCAGATTCTTGAAATTTTCTGAGACGCTGAGTCGGTTAAATATAAACTAAATTAGCGTAATTAAATTTTAAGTAGATTCCTTTTTTTGAGCTAATAGATTCTCTTTTTTCACTTTGCGTACCAAAATTGGTTCTCACATTTATACTTACCATTTCCAATTCATGCTGTCTTTGTTTTCCAGTTTATTCGTTGATGTCTTCCATCACCACATGACACAACTATTGTAGTAATAAAAATAAAATTAAGGAATTTATGTTACTTTCCTTTTAATCACTCACTGGAGTTCCAAGTTCAGCAAATGTATGAGTCCAAAATAATATTTTTTTTACTAATTCAGTTTCAATTAAATCAAAACTAATAAAAAGGTAAAACAAAGACTATTTTTCACAATAATAACAAAAAATATACAACATAGCAGATATTTCATTCAACAAAATACAAAAATTAAAGCAAATTGAATCTAATTTTTTTTATACTCTAAGTAAATATAATAAACAAGCAACTAATAAGTTTAAAATTTTATATTTAGTAATATAATATATGCCTGACACGTCGATATAAGTTTGACGTGTTAAAAGCTTGCATCCACTGAGAGACTGAAACTCTCTACTGATGTTATATGTGAAAAAAATTTATTATTTGACTTGTCTTTCTACACCACTAAGCCATAGATTAAAATTAGGAAGCGTTTGAGGAACTTTGTCACTTGACAAAGTTTAATTCCTAACACATCATTACAAGAGCAAATATCATGAGAAATCTCATTAAACATGCATATAATTTCATAGTAACATAACAATAACTTTTATGACGATAATAATAATTGTTTATAAATGTATCTACTACATTTTTTTCTTACTCTCAAAGAATTTGTCAAGGTAACAAATCCTACTATGAAGTAGCAAATTACCTAAATTACAAAATAATTCTGAGATGTAGTTAAAAGTGAGTTGAATATTTAAAAAAAAAATCTTGCTCACGTTACATTAAAAGGGTATCTTCAGGAATTTTCTCTTGTGAGATATGTTTGAGAAATTAATACTGCAGATATTAGAGATATACATTCTTGAGAGGAAAAATGTTGGGTTGAAACGTACAATGTTTGAGGCTTTATGACTACGAAACTTTACCCTGCTTCATTACATCATAAAATGCATAATCGTGTATATGTGTTCTGTCATCAAAAGAAAAAACCTGGAAATGAAATTTCCGTAATAAAGCTCTCCTGAGAAGAATATATTTTTTTGGAATAAAATATAATTTTGCAAAATCAAGATATTAAATTGTTAAAGTTTTATTTTAGTATAATGATCAAAATGTATTATAATGATATTAAATTTTGTATGTTATATTCTCGGAATACATTTGAAATCACCTATGATGTTTTAGTATAAATGGTTGTTTATCAAAATTTATGTTATAGGAAATGAGTTTTTTGTTGTTCTAATATTTGTCATCTGTTCATTAAAGCATTTTGAATGTTTATTTTATGCATGCATTCCCACATAGATGCACTGTAATTAGAGAATGTTTTTTTTTAAATTTGTATGTTTTATTTTAGTCCGGATTCATACCAGAGACTTCAAGTTTTAATTCTCTCATTTAATTTAAAAAATAATAAATTTTTTAAACATATTTAGGCACTATTAGTTTTAGCATTTCACTGTCAATTTTTACAATATGAGAATTTTGAAGTGGTTTTTGCTTCTGATATAATATCCTATGCTGTTTTTAAATAAATTTTGATTGCTGGTGCACATCATAGATGATAAGTTTTAATAAATGAAAGCTTTTATTAAAATTTTAAACGGGAGTATAATCTACAGCAAAAACTATTGTAAGAATTTCGACGTCAATAATATGATATTTGAATATCGCTCCTTTACCTTCTAAATTGACTCAACCAGCTTAAAATATTTTACCAAAAATGCTTTTTATTCTTCTCGTTAAATTAAAATGGTAAGGAATCTCATTTATAAAAAGAAATGGAGAAACATCAAATAAAATTATAATTGTACTTTTTCATTGGAATTAAATGAAAATAGTAAGCATTATAGTATTCAGAACGTAAATGTAATTTAAAAAAATATTTGAAAAGGGAAAACTTACGCAACAAACGAATATTTCAACTCAATTTCGTTTTTTAAATCTTCTGGCTCATATCCAAGTTTATTCAATACAACTTTATTCCAGTTACAAATTTTGAAACTATTTGTCTCTCAGAAGAGTCTCTGAAAGCCTGTTATTCAGGTCACAACAAATTGAAAAAATAAACAATATTATCAAAAATGCATTTTACTCTAAATGTACTTCGACTACAAGAAAACAGCTTTTAGTTTTCCTAGACCAATACAATGGTTTTTGTTCTAAAAAACATTTTTTACAACTTGTAAAATTTTATAAATTTATATTCAAAAATTAGTTTTAGAAATAAAAAAACAGTTTTAATTACTAGAATTAAGAATTTCATTTATTATTGTTTCCATAAAAAAATTCTATATACTTTTCATAGAATATTCCATTTCAATCATAATAGTAAAGTTGTATTTTAAATTAATTTATTCACACAATTTAATATGAATGTTCCAATTGTATGTAAAATATGAATATTCATACTACATACGATCTTTACATTATTATTGTTTTGATATTAAATAAAAATTTTTATATATTATAAATCAGCATTGTAGTACACAGCGGATTTACTTTAATTATTCTGCTTTTCTTAAATTTTTCAGCCTGAAAAATTTGAGGAACAGAAAGTTTTCTAAAATTTGTATTCAATCTTTTGTATTGTGTAATAATATTATAATTGAATAATTTGTGTCATGTAATAGGATTGATAATCTGTTATAATTTTTATTAATCTTGTTGTGTGCTAATAAAAGATATTTAACTACAGTATAATTATTTAAAATTATTCAAATGCAAATTTCGTTATTTTGTAGATTTAAATTATCTCATAATAAAAACGATATTCAATTTGGTAATGTTAAATTATAGTATTTTTTTCTATAAATTCATAATTACAAGCTGGATAATATTTAATTCACGTTATATTTGACGTGACTTAAATAAAGTATTTAGGATCTATTAAATATGAAAATTAGATATTAAGGGCTTATTCAATTTATGTTGAGATGTTTTTATTGAATATTTCTTACTTTCCAAAGAATTACAATAACATATTCTTTGTTCAGTGATAATTTAATTTTAGAGTGGTCAGTTTCATAGCTGTTTAAAAATGACAGTAATTGTTCCTCATTTAATACATAAAGATCGAATAAATATATTATCATATAAACATCAATTATTCAAAAATTACTCTTTATCTATAAAAAATATTTCTTTCTTCCAGTTGTGAAATTCCTTAGTAATCCCTTGTTATAAATGGATTAGCTCCCTTTACTAAACTTAATTTTCCTACTGCAGCCATAATTTCCACTGGCAATAAGTAAATTTAGAACTCCAATTAATAATTCAAACAAAGAGTTGTATATTCTTTCATAACTTAAACGTTGGTTTAGATAAAAGATTTTCTTTTTTGGGGGGATTAAAGTTCCATTTTATTAGATTAGGTAAACAAGTCCATCACACAAAATGGATATTTTTGTAAGTAGATTGAAAAAATGTGAAACTCTGTAAAAGAAAATAATACTTATAAAAACATATTATCATCAATTTAAATAACCACTTCCGCTGGATACTAATATATGCAAACATTATTTTATCCAGATACAAAATTACTTTTATCCATATGAATAGGAAAAAAAATATTGATTTTACGTTCTGTTTGAGTTATAAAAATTTAAGTTAAAAAGTTAAACCTTTTACAATTTGTATGTAATATTATATTGCACAAATTCTGTTTAAAAGCGAAATTTTTAATTTCATACTATGAGGTGAAAATGAATATTTAAGTCTACATTTGAGGTACAGAAAAACATAATTGAGACACAATTGTGATATAAAATGTTTTATAAGTGATATATAATGTTTTATAAGTAAAAATGATAAAATGATTAGTTAGTTAGCTCTCTTCTTAATCTTAATAAATTTGAATTTGGTAACTTTTAAGACTGTAAGGATGTAAGGAAGATTATATTTAAGTTAAAACTATATATAAAGAAAAATGAATTTTAAGACTACATTTGAGAAACTAAATTTAATAACAATTATTAGAACTTCCATTTATGCTCACTAATATTTTGAATACTATGCAAATAATTTATACAATTACACTTCCTGAACATTGCATGTTACTATTTTAATAATAGCTTTTCAAATCTAAATTGCTTTAGCTTAAGCATTTTAAATTTAAAAACATTAAGAATAAATTATGAAGTGTTTTTGACCAGTACCTGAAAACTAATTTTTCCTAAGCTATCTGTAGTAATCAGTGTGGTAGATAATCACTAAATATTGTCCATTAAATGATTATTTTTATTAAAACAGAGATATATTGAGTTCCCCAAGTAAAACAATTTACTGGTATATTTTTTTTAACATTGATAACGAGTTTACACCAAATTTGAAAGTTTTTATTGTAATTATATTTGAGGATATAAATTTAATTACAAGCAAACACTCCATAATATTTTTGGAATTTCAAAGCCCAAATAAAATTGTAACCAATATAATTTAATTTTTCTCATATATTTAATTTTTATAATTATATATTTTATCAGTTTTCATTTTCTTAACAGTAATGGCACAAATTATCAGCTTCAAATTTGAAGGAAAGATATTCTATTATGTTCTGGTAAGGAAACTTTCGTTGTTTTTATTATTTTTAAATGTATTTCAGTTAATCTGCTTTGATGAATTTAGCTGAATGAATCGGTCTTGATGATTTATAATGTTTTGATAAATCCTTTTCTTTATGTTTTCATAATTATATATTATAAGTCTTGGTATTTTTAATGATTATAATGTATAATAAAACTAAAAATACTCATGCAATGAAGTTTCAAGACTTGTGGATAAAACTTACTGTAAATATTAAATATTTTATTTAGAGCCTTATCTTTATGGTCTGAAGTTCGTATTTATAACGGCCTGGATATTGTTTGAACTTATACCTAAAGATTTATGACAAATCTGCGTATATTAATTGCATATATATTTTTATACGGTGAAGGATGATACTACATATGATTTACATCGTATGATTGAGACTCGTAACTTTTTAACTTTTAGCCTATGTCAGAAAAATATTTCCCACTAAAATTAGTATTTATTAAGAAATATTTTAATTAATATTTTGAATATATTTTAAGTACCTCAAGGAAGAAATATAAGTGCTTTCTTTTTTCTACAGCAATTTTAACTTTAGAATATATTCCAATGAAAACAAGAACCCAAAAAAATAGACTGTAAATCTATAAGTCTATTAAAGAAATTTTATAATAGTATACTGAAATACTTTATTATAGTAGTAATACATTTAACCGAGTGTTTTTTATGAAAAAAAATATTTTGATATAAAGTACGTGGGAGATATTTGTCGATACATGATACGATTTGTGAGTTAAGTAAGGGTAGTTTTCTTAAACAGAAAGCAATTTCTCATTCCTATGAGATATGGATATAAAGCAGGAGGGAATTACTTTCTTCCAACTTTGTAGAAGAGAACTTTTCAACGGCAAAATTAATTTTTAAGGTGATAAGCTAACCTATCAATGAAAACTATCCAATAGCCTTACTTTGATATTCCAAAATTTCAATAATGTATTCTATATTTTAAAAATGACACATACAGAAAATTTTAATACCTCTATTCATTTGATATTGATTTTATTTATACTATTCTAAATAACCAACAGCAACGCAGGCTATCGATCCATTTTAGTCTTGTATTGCACAATCATTATTTACTGGTGCAAAATTTTCAAGACGTGTTAGTTACTTTTAATCTACATTTAAGAAGTCCCACAAAATTTATTTTCAGACCAATATTAATATTTTTGTAAATGTGACTAATAAATTATTAAATATACAATAATCTAAAATAGATAAAAGGATTATAAATAGTATAAGTGTATATTTTTTAAATTAAGGAACTTCTGAAAATCTCAAAAAATATTAAAACATGCATAACCATTATGCCATGCATCAAAAAGTTACAAAATAGTAAATTTATGTATTTGTCCATTATAATGAGGAAAAAAAAACTTTTAACAACTCTAATGTTAACTTTGAATAAATTTACTTTCTTCTATGATGGTCATTTTAGTA
This sequence comes from Latrodectus geometricus, assembly GCA_026290005.1. Taxonomy (NCBI): domain Eukaryota; kingdom Metazoa; phylum Arthropoda; class Arachnida; order Araneae; family Theridiidae; genus Latrodectus; species Latrodectus geometricus. The sequence goes on from JAPDSC010163877.1 coordinate 13,075, forward strand.
AATATGAATTATATCTTTCTCAAAACACTGACTACACTAAGTGTAGTAAGAACTAGTGTACATACAATTTAAAATTTATCAATGATCTCTGTCTATATAAATCAAATTTCTGATTACACTAAGAACACAAAGCACTATGATTATATCTAAAATTTTGGATTTCTTACATAGTTCTACAAAGTAATTATGTTTATCGAGTGCCCGACCTTCAAACTTTCAATCTCAAAAATATGCATGCTAAACCAAAAGATAAATCCTGAAAATATTCTGTCTGCTTTATATATGTATTGGAATGGGTTCTTGGAATTCTTTCAATTTTTCTCTTTTGAACCAAAATAAAAAAAGAACTTCTAATGAATTATTTTCTTCAATGGACCCTTGGATATTTAATAAATTTAAGTAATTCTGATTTTTCGTTAAATTTCACTTAAATTTATTATAAATAGATTGTGAAAAATCTGATTATTAGTTAAAGAAAAAATTTTTAAAACAGCAATGTTTATTAAAATTTGAAAATAATAATAATATATTTATCGATATTTACAACTAATTACTTTTATATGATTAATTTCAAAATGTATGATAATGTTTATTCATAAATTTGTCTCTTAATTCACATATTGCAGGTTCAATACTTAAATGAAAAGATAATTTAAAATTGCTTGAACTAATTTTATAATATTATAAATTATATTTTCTTTATTGCCGTATAATTGTAAAATTTATGTTTTAGTGTAACATTTTGGTAAAATATAATATTCCATTGATTATATTCAATCAATATAAATTAAAGCCTATATTTCTTGATAGTTCTCACGCTCCCAAGGAACTGGTCCGAGGTTTGATCCTCGGCTAGGGCAAGGTCAACTCAGCTTTTCATCTTTTCAGTAGGCCGATAAAACAGAATATCAAGCATGCTTGGGAACAAAATAGGGGTTTCACGTTAAGTTGACCACCTAACGGAAACGTATGCCATGACACTCGACCAAGAAAACAGATATGGGTATTGTATGCATGGTTATGCCCCTTTTTTCAAAAGCTCTTGATAGTTTTGCAAAAAAATATGTCCTTAGTTATTTTGACATTTGGCAGTTTCAAAGCTCATAATTTAGAGTTTTCATAGAGGTTAAGCATTTATATAATTGAATATCTATTTTTTGATCAGAAGTTTGGAGAATAGTTACGAGTTCATACTTCTTGAATTTTATCATTTTATTTAAAAATTAAGAGGAGGTGATGATATTAATGCGCATCATCTCCACTGTCAATATTTTATGTACAATAATATGATGCTACAAGTGCATTGTTGGATCAACTTAAGCAATGACAATAATTAAAATATTGTTCCTCAAAAATAAAATTTATTCAAAAATTCTACTTTTTCAAATAAATTTTGACAATTCTTGTAATTGAATTGTGTAAATTTTCAAAATTCGCATATATTTAAGATTTCATTGAAATTAAGCTGCATTTGAAGTTTTAAATAAGATTCATGATTTTTCTTTAATTTGATTGCTCTTTTATTACGACGAAACTAAAGTCAATTGATATCAATGAGTGCTAATTACAATTAAGATTATATTTAAAATCTATCTTATAATAAACATTACTAAAACCTAAAAAAAATAATAAAGCGAATATAAAATATACCAAGAACTGGCAGAGTTCAAAATTTTATTGTAATAAAATTCCCTATATTTATATAATTTGCGATTTGTAATAAAATTAAAATGCATAGAAATAATCCATCGCTTAACGTAGTTTATTACTTAGTTTGAATAAAAATGTTTCTAGTGAGAAAACATTTGAAAACATATTTTCTGCTTGTTTAAGCATTATTCCACTAATATTATATATATTTCCTCTCATATTTCTTTTTATAATACGAAAATATTTTCCGCTAGTTAACATGACTTATGTTGTTTAAGCATCAAACTTAAGCTAGTGAATAAATTTTATTTAATGTTAGACTCTTGCTCTATTTCAATATGACATGACTTTGAAAGAAGAATTTACGATCCCGCTTGAGCTGTTTTCCGAATAAACTGCGATGACAATGCAAGTTATTTTAGTAACTGGATTTAATGTTTTTGTATAGGAAAAATAAATTTGACATAAAGAATGTACTTTATTTTGTTTTTCCCTAAGAAATATGACTTTTACAATAAAAAAACTGTACATATTGATACATAATAAAAATTTTGAAATTTTATTGCAAGTTTATAAACGAATTCATAAATGTTTGTTGTTCTACTAATGCTTTTAACGCTTGAACAAATAATATTTGTAAATTTTATAATTTAAATATTGAAGATGAATTAATTACTGATGAAATGAATAAAAACTCAATTTCACAGATATGAAATCCTAAATTTTTTTATCAGATAAAATATACTTAAATTTTCTACTTTATACAGAAATTTGATGAAAACAGGTTTTTGATTTCAGCGATTGCATACAGAAAACAAATAAGACCAGTAATCTTAGATTTACTTATCTTTTTAACATTATTTCATCATTTTTTATTTTTTGTTGAAACAACAATTATTATAAAGCATTACAAGTTGAAAATTAATATGTTTATAATTACATAGTCTTACTTTACACAGTTAAATATTGTATCAAAATGCTTATATTTCTTAAAAATTAGTAGCTTAATAGCAATGCATTATAAAATATTAATGTTTTATAATTCAATAAGCCATACATAAAGGGTACGCTTACAATCAATCAAGCATATAAATATAAATTAGATTAATTTCAAAAATTACTGTTTTCAAAATTCAATGAGTCGTAATCAATAATTTTTGTGGCAAATTTTAAATTAAGATTAATGAGAACTACTGGAAAAGATCCTATTTGTTTATTCAATAAAAAAGTATACAAAATGTGAACATTTTATATGTGTTTTAAAAAAAGATTTTAAATATAATTTATGAGAATCTGCTTGAAATACTAATTTTGGAGTGAATAAACTGTGAAAAAGTAATCAAAATTGATAATTTCTATTAAGTAACTTAGGCTACAAAATTTATAACTGGAAACAAATATTTTCTAATTATTAACATTACGTAGAATTTATTCCTTTTGATTTATTTTATTTCTATGATTTCACTCAATTTAGTATGTATATGATAATTTTCCTTTTTGATTTATTTCGTAAGTATTTTCTATTTGTATTTTTGAGACAAACAATAACATACTATGATTTTTAAAATTTCACAGTTTCATTATTTAATGACAAGACAGTTGGAATTAAATAATGTGGTGTTATAGTGAAACTCTTTGTAGACATTATAGTTTTGTATACATTGCAGAAAATTTAAGGAAACAAACTCTGAATTAATTAATGTAAATCAGTTCGAGAAAAATTATTTCTTTTCAATTGCCTTAAGAGGGCCATTCTTTTTCCCTCCTGAGAATTTTTTTCTCTCTTTAAACATAAATGTAATTTGTAACTGATAGCATATTTACTTTTACATCTTTCTTCTTCTATCAATGATAATTGGATTCCCAAATTCATTGTTTGATTTTTTTTTATAAAAAAGATGTGACTTAATGCTTCATAATCTTTAATTTGTTATTGTGTTAAAAATTGTTGAAATTCTCTTTTTTCTTGCAAATAACTTTCATATGTTATGCCAACTTATATTTATTAAATGAACCACTAAAAAAAATACATATTATAAATTCAAAATTTCAAAAGGAAATTATATACCTCTAAATGAATCGGTAATATACAGAAATGCTACTAAAAATCATTTCTAATATTATACATGGTGTTTTAAAGGTGTGAGTATTTCGATGGTGCTTATTTTGAAAATTCTTTTTGCAAGTAGAATGAATATTAACATCATTAAAATTACGTTAATACAAAGAATGAATTACGTGAAAGCACAAATGTGATGCATTTTTTTGAAAACACAAGGAAATAAATGAATGAAATAAATGAAAATCGTGTTCATTATTTGTTATTTATTTTACAAGAATAAGAGGTGAAATACAAGTGACATCAAAAAAGTTGTTTGAATTGATAATTATAAGGGGTAGTGCAAGCCAGATTTATTCGACAGTTAAAATGACGTTTGGAACACGATCCTCGCGATTGACTTTATGTCATGTCAAGAAAATATTTACCTCTTAGAATTTTCTTATTATTTTGAGTAGTCTCAATATATCCGTCAATACCTGCAAATCTATGAAACTTTAGAGGAAAAACACCATTTTGAATTGCAAATAAATTTAAAATTATGAATGTAGAACTTTCATGTAATTTTAAATCTTTATACAATACTTTAGAAATAAAATACTCATCTTATATCGATAAGTAATTACGTTTAATTATAATTTCTTATACCTTCTATTTAAACAATGGTATTAATGAATATTTCACTAATTATGTGAGCAAATATTTCCTCAATTTCATATTTCAATATCATTTTTGCTTACTGTATTTTGCTTTAAGTATTCTGTATAATGATTGAATCAAGGTAGAGTCTGAATTGATACTATATATATATATATATATATATATATATATATATATATATATATATATATATATATATATATAGTACTCATCATAGTATAATTTATTCGTTTAATTTTGCAGTTTTAAAAAAGATCATTTTAATTGACAAATAATAGGCTTAAAAGACAAATGAAATATTTCTGTTTCTTTCTGGTTGAAAAATGCTTTTTAATTTAATTTAAAAAATTCCATTAGTTAATATATTTTAGTAAAATCATTAAAAAATAAAAATAATGTAATGGATTAATCTTATAAATTAGATGGTTCTTTATTTAAGGAAACATCAATACATAAATAACGAATGAATCATATAAATTTCATTGTTAAAAAGATGCTGTCCTCCATTTTTGCCATAGTTCACTTATTTTATTTAAACTATAATTACTTTCTTAGTATTTAAATGTATTATGTATATTAAATTATTTACATTAATTAATTTTATCTAATTAAAACTAAATGTTAGCTAACTGTTTAGTGCCCTTTTTAAAATAACTAAGTTGATTATTTTAATAAGATCTATTGTGTATATAATAAGAACACACATTTTTCAGAGCATTGGTTCCCTCATAAGGACGTGATATTCAGGAAATATAATTTAAGTCAAATTTACATTGTGAAGTGACAAGTAAACATAAATTTAATTGTAATTTTGACATTGTACTATAATGGAAGACTTTACACGATATTTGTTCCCTGAAGTCTTCTGATCTTGATGTATAATTAGTGGGAACTAATTAATTTCATGGCAAACTTGTCTATAACAAAGGATACATAATTAATGAAATTATTGAATACGAACTCAATTAAACTTTTCACGTTATACAAACATATAGTTTTAATAGATTAAATGTGTTTCTTTTCAATTTTTATCAAGTTCACATAACTACTTTCATGAAAAAAATGTTAAAATAAATTTATATTGCTCACCATGACGATGCAATTATTTCCATATAATTATAATTATTATAAGAGTTGAGAGTTAAAGTAAAAATCTAGCTGCAAGAAATATTTTAATTTATTGCGAAGAACATTTTATAAATTAAAAATAAATTAATTAGTTTAAGTTAAGGAGTTCAATATAATATATTAATCATTAGTCTACATTTTTTACATTTTATAAAGCTAAAGAATACAATTTGTATTTTAAATAGAAACTTTAAAATGTTATACATAAAAGTTATTATTCATAAATGTAAGAAAAGTAAGCACTTTAAAGTTATTTTTGCTTTTGTTTCCTCTATTCTGATTACAGTTAAACAGAGCTCAGGCTTTAATGATAAGGAAATTAAATTTTTGAACCTTAAAATTTTTAAAACTAGGTGCTGATAAATTAAAGTAAAAAGCATTCATTTTAACCTGATATCAATGCTAGATTCAATAGTCATTGGTCTAAGATTTAATCTAAGATTGTAAAACAGAAGAAATCTAATGCGTTTCATGAGAAACTATCAAGTGGAATATTTAGGTTTTCTCTACTTAAAATCCTTTCGAGCTTATTTTGCTTCTTTGAGAAAAGTTATCTTAGGAAATAGTTAATTTTCTACGAGCATAAAATTTAATTTACTACATTCTTGCATTCACTAGTATCGGATATGGAATTTAGAAGCTGAATTAAAATTTATAAAAAAAGTTATGTTAAAAAACTAATTCCTACATTAAAACTACTAAAAGCTAAAATATAAAATTTAATTAAAATTTAAATGTTTTTTTTTTTTAAATTTTCTTAGTTTTTTGTTAAATAAAGATTTTTATTAAAATTTGTTAAGGAAAGTTTATAAATATTTATTAAACAATATAGTAATTTTTAGTGAGTTATTCAATACATCTATTTCTTTTTTATGTCGAAAATTGATCTTAATTTTCTAGTATTTTCTTATTTAATAAAATGATAAATGAGAGATTTCAATATTAAACCAAGGCATATTTTAATTTTTCCTTTCCTCTGAAAACAACTGGTGCTTCTGTCCTTGTAACTATTTGAATTACGCGTGTATTATAAATTATGAAACATGGACATTGATAAAAGTGTGATTTGAATTTATGGTGTATAATGAATTTTAAAATAATAAATTTTATTCTTATTAAATGTGACTTTTGCGGGAAAACATTTCTTGATTCAAAACCTTCATAATTAATATATGCTTTCACTTTTTAATTCAATTTTCTCACTTGAGAAATAATAGTTATTTTATAAAACGTTATAAAAAATATGAATTTATTTTGGTTTAAAATGTAACATTTATGACAAATAATAAAATTCATTTATAGAATTATGTATTTTATACATAATGATGTAAATGAAGTTGTTTCATTTCGCTGTTCTTATATTTATATTTAAATAAATTATGTTGTTTGGAAATTTTCATTTAATAATACTTAAAATATTCTATAGAAGAAAGAAATTTTAAAAATGTTTTTTGTATATTTTAAATATCTTTTAGTAAATTTAGCTTCCAGTAAAATTTTCCATAATAACTTGATGTTAAATTAAAAAAAATATCAGTTAAAGTAAACAAACGAAGCGATGATATACAGATGAAAAAAAATCAAGATAAAATGAATTTATTAATCAACAAATTATTTTCAATGACAATCTTTTTTCTCATAATTTTTACAGTTATTCATAAATATTTTTTAGTGTTAATACATTTTTGACATATTTGAATTTAATTACTTGAAAAGGCCAAAAGATTCTATCAGTTTAGTTCTAATAAACTCGTTGAAATATTAGATACTTTTAAATATTATACCTGAATAAATTTAACAAAATTGATAAAATATTAAGAAGTTTTTCGTTAATAAATGTTTTGTCATTATTTTGAATTAAAATGCATTTAAATGTAAGCCATGATGATTTCATCCCCAAATATTGTGTGACCATAAATAAGAGATCCTATTTTAAATTTGTCAACGGATTAATATTTGCTCAGAAAATTATGATATGTTGTACACATATTAAAGAAATAAGAATTTGAAGAAAACATTTTGTGGGAAGGAATTTTTGCAATGAATTGCACATTTTAGAGATTGCGCAATTTAATAACTAGGTATACGAAGAGTGTTGCTTATGGATAAGAAAATGGTAAATTCTAAATGAAGATTTCATTAAAAACGTCATCTGGTGTTGAAACTTTGAAAAGCTTTTTATTCGGTCAGATAAATTCCTATTTTATTATTAAATTTGATACATTCTCTTATTTCTATTAAAATTAAAATATAAAAATTGTGAATATTATTGAAAAAGAAAAAATATGAGTCTGCTTGTCAATCTATATAGATATTTATCTGTTTGCTTATTCAACCATTTGTTTTCCTATCTATCAATAAGATAGATAGGAAAACAAATGGATGATTTAGCAGACTGTTAGACTACGTATATTTATCAATCTGTCTATAAATCCATTTTACAAAATCTATTTATCTAAAATATGTAATATAATTGAAAACATAGTTTTAATGTGTTTCAAATTATATATTTGCCATTAATATTGTTTCATTCTTAAAATGAATATCTCAAACTATGCTTAGCTGCTGTTAGTTTTAATACATTTAAACCCTCTAGTAATTATCATTATATTTAATTATTAGTTTTTGATACATTTTCGAAATAAAGAAACGCCATATTATAATTTCAATCCTGACGCTCACTTTAATGCCAGTTTTCACTTGAGAAGTTTTTAACGTATATTTCAACAGCTGTACCAGAAGTGGAAATGATAAATCTTATTTAAATTACTTTTCCAATAGTGACACAAAAAATATTCTTTCAAGAGCATTCAATTTTACTCCCCATTTTTTGATAACGTTCTATTAATGAATCAAAAATTGTATATGTTGAGTGTCAACAGTAGCGTCTGCCATTATCACGTGATAAACTAAAATCAAAAATCATGCTTTGAGTAGGAATATTTTTATTTTATAAATCGCAAATGCTGGAGTCCTATTACATAGTTATATATTTCTTGATTTAAATTTCCTCATAATAAAGTATAAGTTTTTGTTATGTAATTCGTAATTAAAATTTTTCTTATAAAAACTAGACATTTAACTAAATGTTAAATCGAATTTTCCTAGTTGTTCTTTTCTGAAGTTTAAGTCATTAATCAACTTCTTAAAACTCATTAATTAACTTTCAGCTATTTAAATTATTTTCATGTATGTGCCTTAAAATCACAAGCCATTGAAAGTAATTGTAGCAATTAAAATATAAGTGAAGGCATCTTCTGTAACGAAAAGTAAAATTATTTTAATTTTTTAGTACATAATAAACATGAATTACTTTATTTCACATGCAGTTATGGTGTTAATTTAAATAAGATAATTTTAAAATAAATAATTTGAAACAATAATTATAAAAAGTATATAATATTTGTTTTAACACAGTCATTAGTTTTAGGATACTAATTAATCATTACAACTAACAAATGAAGAAACTACATATGGATATCAAAATAAGGAAATATCACTTTTGAATTGAATACAATATAATTCATTTGTATTAAATGTATTACAATTTGCTGATGCTATATGGAAAAGTAATTTACACGAATTAAGGTGATTATTTTCAATAAAAATTCTTCTAAATTATAATTAAATAAAAAATTCAATTAAATTTTAAACTCAAAAACAATTAAAAATATGATAGTAAAAGAGTAACATCCATGGTTTAATAGAAAAAAAATAATTATCCAGATTTAAAGTAAAATAGCTGACTACGAAATTATATTTCATATTGTAAAATATTGTTTAACAATAAAATAAACTGTACATTTATTTTTCTAACATGTTAAACTATTATTTTGACTACTAGGATATGATAAAAATTTTTAAAGGAATCTTGTTTCAATTTCTACTTTTTTTTTAGAAAAAATTAACTAAACTTTCACATTAAATGCACCTTATTATAATCATATTTTATGAGACGTGGATTAACATATTACTTCGTATAAAATAATTGAATTGATTTTAACTTTTTTAATTGTAAATTTAAGTAATAAAATATTACGAAAATATTCAATAGATAATGATTTATTGAGAAAGAAATAATTAGAAATTTAAAACATGGTTACAAAAGTATTATCCATTATTTATTTTACTGACTCAGTCGAGATCATAATACCAGTTAGAGAAACTATAATTAAAATATGTTTACTATTGTAAAAATCATAAATATGTTTTATAAAACACTAAAAATATGCAAAATAATAAATAAATAAATGTAAAGGGTAATCATAATGAAACCAACCATCTATTTTATTAATTTTATAATAAATAATTACAAGCAAAAATGTTCCTTAAAAATACATAGTTTAAGTAATTGTATGATATGTAAAAAGCAGTATACATTCAATAGCAAAAATTTATTGTTGAGAATATGAAATATATAATAACATTTTTATGGGATGAACTGGCAAAGATTACTTGAATAAAGTTAATTACACAAATAGAAATTGGCAAATGATTGAACTATTTTAATTGTGTAATTTTTTATGTATGATAAGATGATGTGTGATAAAAGAGTTGTTTTTTTAAATTACTATAGATAATAAAAAGGAATAATTTGCTCACATAACTGAGATATTACTAAAGTTAGAGGTATTATCATTTATCAGATTTCATAAATCTTTATCTCTCATACCATGTTTTGATCGATGAAGCTATTTGTTTTATAAATAAATCATTTCCTACATGAAAATATTTAGCTTAAATACCAAACGGTTAAGATTCTAAATTAGAATCTAAGAAATACTTAATAAGGAAATATATGCCTACATGCAGAAAATATGCATAATAATAATTTAAATTAAACTATATTTCATTTATAAAAATTAAAAATACACTGATTCTAGTATTACCTTAAATTTAATGAAAAGTTATTTATCATATCATTCCTTTTATCAATTGTAGTTTTTGTATTTATGCATTAATCTGTAGTTTAACGTAAAATGGTGAATTATAGAGGGTGTTTAGATTAGTAGGACTTGGAAATCAATATGTCAATGGTGGAATAATTTGTTTCAGATTTGATTAGAAATGTAATCGTCAACTTCTGTGAGCTGTTAATGACAGAATATAGTAAATGATACTCATCTGCTGTCTGTTTCGATTACGATGATGTTATATTCGCAGATCTACCTCATCAACGATTGCTGCATAATGATAGGTGCCTGTGGGAATCTACAGGATGGGAAGTACAAATAGGTTAAAAGCTCAACATTTGCATCGAAAAGGTAAATTTAGCAATTGTGTCTATATTTGAAAGCCATATTTATAAAATTTATTATTAAAAAATATCACGGTTTAAATTCTTAAATGATCTCACATTGGAATATATCATTAAATTAACAATAATCAATTGGTGTTTTTTATTTAGCATCGATTTAAACTTATAGAGAATATTTTTAAATTCATATCTTGATTGATAGGTAACATTAAAAAAAGGGTTTTCATTAATGAAATTTGAATAGACATAATAAGTTGTATAATTTTATCATATAATTATTTCTTTTTCTTTTAAATTAACTTTTCATTTATTTTTCAAGTAATGATTTAAACTGATTAATTAGAGAAACAATATTTTAAATATTCAACTGTAATACTATCATTTAATGATTAGTATATAAACCATATACATCATAGATAAATATAACTATCGATATAAACATTTGAGTTCTTAAAAATTTTAATTTCATATTTCTATGATGTATTGATGTATTTTAGCAATGCTTTATTTCGTGAGTTGTTTGGTCTCAGTGGTTAAAGTCGTTTTCAATGTTACAGAGGCACTTATTTAAGGGAGTTTTTGACATAAAATACTTTTTTTTATTGATTGCTACAAAAATTATATTTAAGAACTTTTATTTTTTAAAATAGTTTTTATTATATTTATTTTTAAGATAAATGGTTTTCTAAAAGTTTACATTGTTTTACTATTGAGTTGCTTCTCAAATTTCAGAATTTCGTGCTCAAGATCATTTAATCACAATACCATTATTATTCAAAAGTTCTCTTTTAGTATTTCACTGCCATTTTGATATTTTCCTATTTTTATACAATCTAAATATCTTTCGGAAACATTCAAATGATGAAAAAAGTATCATATTTAATTGTCTTATTTGACATAGCGATTTGACCATAATGATTAAACATGTGTCACGAAACCTGTTTCATTTTTAGCAATTTTAAACAACATTATCTCAATGATATTGTAACACGTGATTAATCGTATTTTATTCTATCAAAGTTCATTAATCACCTAAGAATTGGATATATATTCTATTTACTGTTTTAAGTCATTTATTTTCTTTTTATTGGTACTATAACTATATTAATTATTTAGAATTACCTGTATATTAAAATGAATCAGGATAAATTGTATGATATTTTTAAGAATGAATAAAATGTAATATACAAAATGAGCTATCTTTTGATTGCATATGTTAAAATAGAACTTAATTATTTATTTAATTATGCAACTCATAGGATATAAATTTCCATTTATGATAACGTTTTAGCAATTTGATATTTTACAACTGGGTTTAAAGTAATTTCCGGTACTGAAGATCATAACCATGTTATAGCTTATTTCGGGAGCATATAAATTGGATTTTCCAAAAATATTTACAAAGAATTATAAAACTTCTAGTAAGGAATTAAATTTTAATTAACTAGTCTTTTTTATGTATATAACTGAAGAGACATTAGGTATTATTTTTTAACGTTTTTAAAATATATGTTTTTTTTGCATTTAATTTAATATTATATGTTAATATATTTATGCATTGTTGAACTCGAATATTTGCCTGTTATTCCTTGTTTCATATTAAAGTGGTCTATATTATAAATTACTTTTTTTTCTCACAACGTTTAGTCAGCAAATATAAAAAGAAATACTGCATTCTCTTTAATCAAAAAAGGTTTTATTCTCTTTTTTATATATTTTTTTACGAAATATTTTTCTGCTGTATTAATGATTGATTTTGGGTCTAAAGTTAGCACACAATTCATGAAAAATTCCAGATTTTAATTTGCAATTTGTTATTATTAATTATACTAATACGAAAACAGTTTGATTATATATTTTTTTGAATATTTTCGGAGTAATTATTTATTTAGCATTTTTTTTAATATTGCATGATAATTTATATTCATATTGTGGAATTTTAGTATTAATATCGTATTCTTTTTTTATTTAATAGGTTAATTAATTAGAAAGTAGCGAATATGATATTAATATTTAAATTCCATAGTTATAAATTCATTTTTTGTGAAGTGCTTAAAAACCAATTTAAAACAATATATATTTAGGTTTTATATTCTAAAAAAGATTACAAATTTTACAAAAAAAATATTTCTTCGATATTCATGCCTAATTTTACATCTAAATTAGAGCACTGAATTTATAAAAAAAAACATACTTCGAAGTTTTTTTAGGATTTTCAAATTTTGATCCTGCAATATATTAATGCTAATGTATAAAAATTAACTAATTATAAAAAAGTAAAACTTAAAGACGTGAAACTTATTTTAAAAATAAAATTTAGGTGGTTAATCTTGAATTTTATTACTAAATAATTAAGAATATTGAGTTATTTTTTATGCTTAAGAATCCATATAATATTATTCATTTCTTGCAATAAAATATTATAATTAAATGAAAACACATGTAACACACAATAACACATTTCATTTTATTAAAGATACAGAAAGGTTTTAATATCCAAACAGAATATTACCATTATATTAATAAATAATTCTTCCGTTTTATGATATTATTTGAATTTGATTTTAGTTCACACTTCAGGTGGAAATGCATTTATATCTTTGGAATATACTTCAAGCCCTTGTTCCATTTTGCATTTTTTTCTTATCAGCAAAAAGTATCTAAACAGCAAAGACAAGTCTCATAAAATATATGC
>JAPDSC010163885.1:0-12603 GCA_026290005.1 Latrodectus geometricus
AGATAAAAGTATATGGTCTCTAATTCTCAGAGCTAAAATAAAACTATGTGCTTTGAAGCGCTGGGTCTTAGCTTAGCAGAGTTGTTTAATAAATGAAGATGAACGTTTAATCTTTGTTATCTAAAAGTGAATATTTTAAAGTCTATTTTAAAATGACTTTAGAAGTTTTCGAAATTTTGCGGTGCAAATGATAAACACAAACTGATGATGTTCATATATATATCTCTTTTATCATAATAAGACTATTTCTGAAAAAATTATTATTTTTATCTGAAACAAGTTCCCTAAAACATTACATAGAATCATCTTTATAAATCTGAGTGTTATTAATTAAAAAAAGTATGTATTTGATTGAATAAAAAAACTAAATATTTGTTCACTAACTATTCTTTTTTATTTTCACAACTTGAAATGAAATTAAATACTTTAATTTTATTTAACATTTAAATAACATTTAACAAAATTTTAGAAAGTATTGGAAAAATATTTCTATTAGTAGTTTAAAGTATAATTCTGGTATGTATGAAGGATAAATGTGTTTAGTAATTTTAATATTCTATAATAACGTCTAAGACATCAAATTTAATGGCTGATAAATGAAATATCTTTTTTACTCTAAAATTATGATACCATTAATTAAATGTAAATAAAAATATTTGCCTGATAATAATATACATGTCATCTTATCTTTAACTTTTTTCAAAAAGTGTATAAAATTTACAATTTATTAATGAAAAGAAAACTCGTGTAGAACTTTAAACAATGCAGATATTTTCTGGTGTATATTTGATATTTTTTCAATATGTAAATTAAAATGTCTTAATTTTTATTAAATTTACATTTGAATAAAAGAATCATATTAATAAAATATAAGAAAGTAACCTAAAATAAGAAATTTTAACTTAAAATTTTGTCAAGATATGTCCCACATCTAAATGTTTAGTAGATGATAATTTTTGTTTCCATTTCGCCTTTGTAGTTATTAATATTTCTGTTTATTGTTTGTTATAAAATATTAAGCATGTAGCTTTTGACAATGCACTGTGGACTTACTAATAGCTTAAGTCTGTTTCAAGGCATTTTAATGTCCATAATGCGCAAGTGCTTTCTGAAAAAAAACTAGTGTGTTAATAGTGTCTATATGCAAGTGTTGCATTGGAGGAATCCTGGAAAACTCCCAAGCTCCCACATTGACATGCATGCATTCAAATGTCATAAGCACAGCATTCTTCATCCATTGTTCAGTATGGGTTGGCATTAAATTGTTTACCTTTTCTCTGAAAATAATGATGAGGACTAAATCTGTGGCTTACCATAAACAGTTGATATAAATTTTTAAACAATTAAACAGACTCATTTTTTATTCCTTTGAAAAATTAACGATTTTTTTACTTATGTTGCTTGAAATTCGCTATGGTAAATACGATTAAAAATCATGCCCAATTAAATAGAGAAAATTCTATCTTTTTTTCAATAAGTTTTTATATCTAGCCAAATTTTTTTACTAGTAATTGCTGTAAAAATAATATCAGAATCATATTAAGTTAATTGATTGTTTCTAATGCTCTGGCTATACAAATATTTTTAGCTTTTAACAGTACAAGGGGAAGTGATTGCAGCTTCAAATAAAGAAGCATCAGTGATCATACCATCATAAACTCGAAATAGGGTCTTCGTAATTTTTAAACGGGGACCCAGCAGAAAATCCTAGAGTTGGACTGTCTGCTTCAGATGCATCATATCACATGGAGGACATTGAGACTAGGACATATTTTATGTACCCCATATGCCATTAGTGAATGCTGTGGCTCTTATTACGGATTGGAATTCGAACTCATGCAATTCCAATGACGACAACGATGCTATAACCAATCAAACCACTGGGGTTCACAGTAGAAAGATAAGTTATAAAAACTATTTCAGAAATATTATAATATTGCTCTATTAGTTAATTAGCTAAAATAATTTTCCTTACAAGTTAAATAAACAAGAAAATAGAGCATAACATTATTGCAGTTTGCCATTTTTATAAACTCTGTAAGCAATTGTTAAATTTAAGTATTTTTTATTATATTATCAATTCAAAATGGATCTCCCAATTTATAATTTTTATTACTTTCGAAAAGTCAGGCATAAGTATTTGTGTACTTTTCACGAAAACTCTCAAAAAGCTTAACATTAAGCTATATAAGATATCTCTATATCACAATAATATCTACACAGAAATATATAACGAAACTAAAGTCAATCTGAATTAGCTTTCTTACTTCAGCTCTACGATATTTATTTGTATTTGATAGTAAAATGTCTGGTGGCTTCATGGTATTTACGGACTATCTGCAAAGACTGATTAAATTGGATGATACAATTGTGTCGCAGCACGAATGAATTCAACAAGGTTATCGTCAATCCTAATCATAAAAGTTCATTGGAAGGCCAATTACAATGATTGCGTTGGATGTCTTGAATTCCTTTAGATTTATATATTATAATATTCAAAATAAGACATTTGGATAAGAATTTCATTCTAGCAATAGATTCCTCTATTGTGGAATTATCCTTATAAAATAGTTATTAAGAACAGACAATAATTGAGTGTTATAATAATGTGTGAATAAATGTTTATACTCATAAATTATTTATTAACTTAAAAGTGTTTTCTGTGGAATTAAAATTCTTCTCAACTAATTCAACCATAAGCTTTCTAATTTATTTTTTCGAAATGAAGCATAGGGCCGTGGTAGCCTGTTGGTTTGGACAACGTTCTCGGTACCGGAAGGTAGTGAGTTCGAGCCCCAGCTTGTCCGAATATCCGTCGTGTTCACAAATTTCATCAGGAGCAAGTAAAATATGTTGTGATCGTAATGTCCCCTATGTTCTGATTCCAAATCAATAGCGCTGACGTTGTTAGTAATCAGGTCTGGATCTTCTCTGGCTTCCTATCTCTAAAGCGGAAGACTCAGATGGTGCTGCCATCTATTAGACAAAGTTGTACTTCCACCCTCATGGAAGGGATGCTCTGTTCAAAAACGGAAGACGTTCCTCCTGACTTCAAGCGTCCAGTCTCTGATAGGCGGGGCTTGGTTTTGCGAAGTGTTATAAGTAACAACAACAAAATAAAGCATGAAAATAGGTTTCAGCTTTCTTGGTTCACCATAATCTCTCAGGTTAAATCTATATAGCTTTGATAAAAATGAATTTATACAAGTCAATTACATATCGTAAGTAAGAACGGGAAAATTACTTAACGATGCGCAATTATTTTGAGATAAAATAATATTTGAGAGTATGTTTAATTTACCTGAAATGTTAAATGTCTTAATCTGAAAAAACTTCTCAAAGTAAAAAAAGAAAGGACCAATGATAATAAAAATAATTTTTTTATTTTGCTTAAGACGTATTTAACAACAATAATATTAAGATCCTTTTTAGACATCGTAAATTTGCAGTAATAAACATGAAAATTTTTTTTTATATTGTGGTGTTTATATTAAGAACCACAATTAGAGTAGTGCAATTGCATTAAATTTTCTTCCATTTAATATTGGGTATTTGCTTTAAATTTTTGGTTGTATTATACATTTGTTGTTTTGTTGATGACACTTGGCAACGCCAACCCGCTCGTCAAGAGACTAGGCGAATGAAGTCAGAGAAAGCGTCTTCCGTTTTTCAATAGAGCACCCTCATACGAAGGTAGAAGTACGACTTTTAGCTCAGAGATAGCAGCACCATCTGAATCTTCCGATTTAGAGATTGAAACCAGTGAAGACCTAAATCCTGGCTCCAACCACCCCCAGAGGTATTAATTTGTAATGGGAACATGGAGGACATTGCGACCCGACATATTTTAGGTGCCCCAGTCGCCATTAGTGAACCACGACGGATCTTCGGCTAAGCCCGGATTCGAACTCATCACCTTTTGGTAACGAGAACGACTCCCTAACCAACCAAGCCACCGCGGCCTGTATTATACATTTAACACTATCATAAAAAATATTCTATTTATTTCCAAACCTTTCACATAATTTATAGTTATACTTAATTTTTGAATAAAAATTGAAAGATGTACAATAGTTAAATTAAGAAAAAAATAAATTCTTTACCTGATAATTAAAACTGCTAAGTACACTTTAAACAAATCCTTAATTATTATTTTTTTGTACATATCTATAAAGTGTTCTTTACACAAATATAAATTTAAATGCAATTACTTAGTGAAAGAAAGTTAAAATTGCTACAAAGTTATTTTTTCTTTTGCTTCAATATTCAAAACACTTTATACAAACTGGTTCTACAAGAAATTTTTCCTTTGCCTGTGACATTAATAATATTTAGTGTATTTTTGCCATAGAAATTAATTATATCTTATCATATTTTTTACTATATAATAACTTCTTTTTCTGTTGTTCCATAGTTGATGGCTTTAAAAATAATACAAAAATGGAAGTGTATTTTCATTAACACTTGGTTTATTTAAGGAAAAGAAAAGATAAAGCAAAAATTGAAAATGTTAATAACTCCATATCCGTAAAACATTTTTTTGAAATAAATATATCATTATTTTAGTGAAAGAAACTTTAATTCTTGAAAAGTACAAACTC
The DNA here is from genome assembly GCA_026290005.1 of Latrodectus geometricus. NCBI lineage: Eukaryota > Metazoa > Arthropoda > Arachnida > Araneae > Theridiidae > Latrodectus > Latrodectus geometricus. The sequence goes on from JAPDSC010163885.1 coordinate 4,602, forward strand.
ATTTCAATTGATTTATATTTATTCCAATATATTTGAGCCATTTATTGTTAAGTACGACTTTATTAAGTTAAATATTTTAAATTAAATATATGGACAAGAATTACAAAGGCTGTTTTCTATTGCATAAAAATTTCCTAAAAAATATTAAATTGATATTTCAATAATTGTTATTAGAAATAATCTAAAATAAAAATTGGCATATTTCTATTGAGTGTTTTATGACATTAATTATCCTGATGCTAACTTTAATTAATTTAAACAACTTCCAGGACAATATTCATGTGTTTAATCATTAATTCCCCTTCCAGACAGAAAAGTGTATTGTTAGAATTCAGGAAAAATATATTATAATAAATCTTTTTTTTTTAAATGCTGCATTTTTATTGATAAATGACTTTAATAACAGATCTGGTTTATTTTACAAGAGATATTGACATATTAAAACAGCTAAAATCTAATCTAAAGCTTAAAATGTTTAATGCATGATTTATAGTCTTTGAAAAAGAAAATCTTTTTGTATGAAACTCATGCTGTCTGGAATTTCAAAAGAGATTTAAACGTTCCTGAGGTTAAAATATGTTTGAAGAAAAGAGAAATTTAACTCTAATTTACGATGAACTTTCTCTTTGCTTCTGAGTTCTACAAAACTACTTCTCTTTCCTCGAGTCATTCCTGCGGAATAAATATTTATATTGTTTGTTGCAACAATGTTGTTTAACTTTTACAGTTTAAATAAAACAGTTCGAAATAACTTATTAAATAGAGCATTGTCTCTTTTCTCAGGAATAAATTGAAAATTATATGATTTTCAAGACTTATAGTGAGAGAATCTAGTTGTACACTTATATCACAAAAAGTTTTACTTAACTATTTTGTTTTCTTTATATGATATTTCATTTTTTACATTAAATTAATATTTTTCTGTTGTATCAAGAAGAAAATTATATATTTTGTAAGTAGAAATTTTATATACTTTAATTATTTATTCATGTAAGTAGAAATTTTATCTACTTACATGAATAAATAATTAAAGTATTAAATATTATGTATTCAATAATTGAATTAAAATTATGTACTCATTAAGAATATTATATATTTAGAAGAAAATTATATATTAATGTTACTAGAAATTTTATATTTGATTTTTTAGTTTTAAGCATTTTGGAATCATTATATTTTTTTGCCAATAATGTGTTTCAAAATCAGAGTTTTTGAAAATATACCATAAATATTATATAGTGTATACAGTTGGTTATCAAAATAATGGAGATGCATTCAATTTATAAAGAAACCTTTGTTTGCCTGATGTAGGGCCTTCTTTGGCATGTGATACAGATTGAACTCATGAAGCAATCGATTCATGAAAGCTCTGAAAAGTGTCTTAAGAAATATTGAACCGTTCTTGATGGTGATATTATACATATTTGGAGATAGATGCCGCATGACAGGTGGAAGAAAAAAGTTCAGATCGTATAATTAACTAGGTGTTCTTTAAGTGTGCACATTTTGATAATTTGTAGCTTGGCTCAAAATAGAATTTTTAGCAGAAAAAAATTGTGGTAAGGTTGTAAAGACCTAATTTTTCTTACGAAATCTTTGTGATTGAGATGAATCTATTGCCCGGATGGCTTCACTGCACGAATCTATTACAATATGGCAAACTTCCGTCATAATATAACAAATATCAATATTACATTATTATAGTTTTGCATCACTGTATAATAAGTATTTTGTTAACCGATGCCTTTGTATTCCTCAGTTATAAAGATAATAGGTCTGATTCTCATTTGCGTGTGACAATTTGTTGTAGTCGTACCCATTTCAAACGATTAGTCCTCACAGAATTAGACTTCGTGCACAAAGAATTATAGGGAGACAAACTTAATCAAACTAATTTGTGGACTAATATTATAGTCAACGCAGGATAGTGTTTATGTTTAGATCTTTTAAATTCTAAATACCTCATTATCTTTCAAAAATTAAGATAATCGTTATGAAGAAATAAAATAATTTTTACAAACAGAAAAAATTAATGTATCTTTGGAAATTTATCTAATTTAAGATTGCAAAGTTTGAGAGTTCTATTCTAAAGGTCATGTATTTTTGGAGATAATAAATAAATTTCTCAAATGATTGTTTTTAGAATGAGGCTGGACTAAAGGTAAATGCTTTGAGTAAGGAAATCAATTTTGCAGTACAATTATCCCAAATAACAATTTGCTTTATTGATATTCCCAAATTTCACCCTAAGTTCCCCAATAACTAGGATTAATTTTAACATTAAAATTAACAGAATTGACGTCATCTTAAACAGTGCAAATGCAGTGAATATCCTATTTCTAACCTTAATGTGGGTGTCTCATCGTAACTTAAAAACAGAACACATGTAGAAATATTACTCTACTTGGGTGTAGTTGCTGCCGTAATAAGCTTCTTGTACGTTTACTATTGCTAATAAATACGAGGAAATTTGGTTGATTCAGGTTTTAAACTTGCTTCCTTCTGGTAATCCGATTGAAGCCTTTGAAAATTGAACCTTTATGGCTTCAATGTATGATGTAATTTAAGTTGCAATGCGTGGATGCAGAATGGGGATATAATTAATAAAGATACGTTTATCATCAGGATATTTCAAATCGAAATCTGATTGGTTAATGCTATGTTATTCAATTCAGTATTAAATTGGTATGATTTTAAATACAAATTTAGTTATTTATAGTAGTTCAAGATCAACTTTAACTTTTTAGAGCTATAAATTCAAATTCAAACAGCTTTCATTAGCAAAACATCAGTGTAGAAAGACAAATTAATAAAATTGCTTGATAGACATTCAAATAAATATCATTAAGACAAAGACAATAAAAATTTGAAAATTGTACATAAGATTTATTTCCTAAGCAAAAATGTAAAATTATATTTATAGGGAATTTACGAATTCTTGTATTTTAATCATAATTAATTTCATTTAACTGCATAAAATGAAATTAAATGCCTTTTAAAAATTTTTGATATTATCCTTTAATTTCTTATAAAACAATTAAAAAAGAATTATTTTAGAATTAATATTATTTTAATAAATTTTAAAAAAATGAAAAAGGTAGTAATATTAATGAATTGCCATGTAAAACTCAGTTTCAAAATCTAATAGTATACCATATAAAAAAAAATTCATTTACGTTCATTGAAAACAATGAAACAGTGATTTAGATTCTATGGAAAAATATGTAATAATATTTATAAAAATATTACATTAAAGATTTTCCATTGATGGAATGGAATAAATCTGAAAAACAATTTATATCAGAGTTTGAGTACAATAATAAATCAAATCTACCGTGAAGTCAATAAAGATGTCGAAAAAATTAACACATTAAAAGTAAAAGTTAAAAGGACGTGAATCAAATTGATTTCTAGTTTATATTCTTAAAATAATAGAAAATTCTGTATAGGGATTTTATAAATTAAAATCCCGAAAGATTAAAATAACTATTGGTATATAAAAAATTCAAAGCCTTAAACTTGGTAAAAAAAAATTAATTTAAAATAAAATTTATAAAAGAATAGATTTGATTAGTTAGAAATGTGCATATATATATTTACATAATAAACTTATAAGAAATCAAATTAAACATCTAGTTAATAATCATAAAAAATAATATTAGCTATATTTTAAATTCTGTTTGAACTAGAGAGAATCTTTTGTAAAATTGATGTAAGGAGCAGTTTTTACAGTTATAGAAGTGTCACCAAATTTTTGAAATTCTTACAAAGATCTTGAAAACACCTACTTACTTTTAAATTTATATTTCTGTCATAATTTTTTAAACTATTTTATATTTACTTCCTAATTTTCCAAATTACTTTTGTAAATCATTTTATACCTAAATCTACTTTTTTTTTACCTGAATTTTGAATAAATAAAGATGTAAATCATTTTATTTATTTATTTCTTGACTTTGGACTTGTGGGGATTGTTTTCATATAATGTATTAATGTTTTTTTTACTACTTTGGTTATAGGAATGTTACTTTGATTTACTGTTGACTTCTAGGTTCTATTTTACTTAAAGACAATCCCCGGGGGAATTGGGGGAAGATTAGAATAACTTTGTCCTTCGCTTATGGCAAAAAATTGTGTCTTTCTTATTTGCATAGTTGACCATCTACCTTTTGTTAAAGACATAGTCTCTATGCTTTTTAATTTTGATTTCTAAGAATATAAATTTATATATATATATATATATAGTCTCCATTAAATGCAAAACATCTATAAACCAAATATAAATAATTGCATATGAATGTACAAATAAATTAGGCAAATTAGTGCATTAATGATCTTATAAATTATAAAAAGGATTTCTTTATATGTAAAAACGTTATTCGTGATAAACAGAAATTAGCAGATAATGGCTTTAAATTATTATTGAAATAAAATTTGTGTAGGAAATGAATGACTGTCGCAATAAAAGTGAAAACTTAAATAGTAATAAATTAGCCATAGAAGCAATGGAAATATGTTTTGTGAAATTAGATGATTATTCAAGAAATAACTAAAACTTCGTACGTGTGTTGTGTATTACTTACATTGAATAAGATTTTGGCTATAGTTAGGAATTATATTGTTATGAATATTATTATTTGAAGTCAAAACAAGCAATAAAAAATGTATATCTCAATAAAGCTAAATTATTGCAAGATAAGAGCTAAAGAACAATGTTAAAATTTGAAAGTGCATAAATTTTAGACATGCTTTTCATAGCAGTTTGACTAATTTTATAGATAATTCTGGAATGTTATCCGTACAAAATTACAAAAATTTATGACTTTTTCAGAATATTCTTTAATTAAATATAATTACATCCAAAATTTTCTGCATGAATATAAGTTCTTGAATATTCTTGAATATGTTCATAATTTAGTAAAAATAAACAAAATATATTGAATAAACAAAACAAAACTTGTGATCATACTATTTTTTTTTAAAAAAAATAGCATGTTCTGATATGTTATTTATTTAAATAAGTTTAGCTAAATATTTGAATAAAAGATTTTATATTTGTTTAAAATTTAAAGATGTATTTGAATTTTAAATAAAGCATTTTTTTATACGTAATATAATAAAATTTTTTCTTGGGCGTTGTTATTCAGAAAATGATTGTTACACTCTAATACATTTCTGAAATCCTTATGAATATAACCTAAATTATTAAGTATCTTTTCATTCAAACGTACACTAAGTACTTTGTGTACCTTTGAAAAAAGTTTCGCGAAAAGCTGAAAAAAATTTGCAAAGATTAATAAAATAACATTTTAAATCAACATTATGCTCCTCACATATATTTTAGCGATAACAAAAATGTGCATATTTTATATCCCTAAACAAAAGATAAAACTTTTTAAAATTGCAATATTTCTTCTCCAACTTCCTTTTATGTTTTATACATCTCACACATATACTAATAGTGCTTAAATTTATTGCTACTGAAAATCTTCCATACATATTCATTACAAATGTAATATTTGATTGAATAAATCAATCTTCCAAATTATGTTTCTGTTTATATCTGCAAGATATTTTAATGAAGTTTAAATTTGAAAAATATATGAATTATTTATTTGCAATTTATCAATAAATTACAAAATATGCATAAGTAATGTTAAACAATCATTGAAAACTTTTTATTTGAAGCAATAAAAACGAATATGTCCTTATAAGAATTCAATAATATTTAAAAATAAACTAATTGCTGTATTTTATAAAAGTAAGTACTTAATTTATATTTAATGATTTCAGTAGGAAATATTGGTATAAAGTATTTAATTACTTCATTTCAAATTTTACATTTTAAAAGTGGTTAAGATAAGGTACATTTTCAATGAAATTATCATTTTACTAACTTTCTCAGTATTGATTCAATATCATCATCTAATTTTTTCAAACAATTATCAAATAAAACATCGTGATGTACATAGGGAATGATGATTTTAAATTAGACATCTATACATTTGATTCAAAATAAATATCTTATTTAAATTTTCAATGAAATTATCATTTTACCAATTGTTTCAGTAGTGTATCAATATCATCTTCTAATTTTATTAAGCAATTATCGATTAAAACACCATGATTCATTCAGTAAATGATGATTTTATACTCTCAACTCAAAATATTAAATGTCTTATTTACACCAAAATATTGTGATATCATTTGAAATTTGACACCAAGTTTTAATATTTTGATAATATAAAAACTCTTATAAAGTCATTAAATTTAAAATTTTGACAAGAATCATAAAATCTATTAAGCCATTCAAAAGTTCTGCTCTTCTTGGCATGTAATTATCGGTTTAATGAATCCTTTTGAAATTTTAATTAAACTTTTTTTTGTTTTTATTTAAAGAAAAAGGAAAACTTTTCCTTTAAGCACAAAAGGATCTTGTAGAAACATTTTTTTTTATTTAAATAATAAATATTTATGCATACAAACTTTAAATATATTGTTTCTATATTAAACTGTCAGATTAAAAATGATAAAATTATTTACATTTAAGTTTTCAATGGTTGATAAAACTTATAAGTAATTTTATCAAAAATTTCAAAACTTAAATAATTTGTATTAAACAATTTACACTGCCAGAAATGAAAATATTATTGTTAACAAATTAACGCAAATATTGTCATTAACTTAATGAACGATTAAGATAATTTTAATATGATAAGAAGTTACACATTTATTTACCAGACATGTTTTTCAAAATTTCGTATTTTCTATATGGCAATTTTAAAATCTAATACAAGTTTTAGCTAATTTAATATTAAGATTTTCATCTAAATGCATTTACGTAAACATAAAAACAAAAGCTATATAGAATTAAATTTAAATTATATAAAATATTAATAAATCAATCCCGTCATTATTTGAGGACCATAGCTTCCAGAAAAAAACTCATATGTAATTTTCAAGGTAAATTTTGATTAGCAAAAATAGGGATATTTACTTCTTAAAAATAATTTCTTTTTACTTAGATTTATTTCAAATGCTTTTTTAGTACAAGCAATAAAAATTCTCAAATAGATGAAGTAAATGCAAATTGAATGTATTGCTTAACATTTGCAAATTAATATTGGTGTTCGAGGCCGTGGTAACCTGGTTGGTTAGGATGTTGTTTTCGTTACCAAAAGGTGGCGAGTTCGAGTCCCGGCTTGGCCGAAAATCCACCATGTTCACTAATGGTGACTGGGGCACGTAAAATATGTCAGATCGCAATGTCCTCCATGTTCCCATTACAAGTTATTATCTCTGGGGGTGGTTGGAACCAGGCTATGGGTCTTCACTAGTTTCAATCTCTAAATTGGAAGATTCAGATGGGGCTTCCATCTATGAGCCAAAAGTCGTACATCCACCTTCGTGGGGTGTTCAATTGAAAATCGTAGGGTGCTCTTTTCAAAATGAGGTTGCTCTATTCAAAAATGGAAGCCGCTCTCTCTAACTTCATTCGCATAGTCTCTGACGGGTGGATGAAGGCAGCGGACAACAACTGCATATTGGTATTGAAGTTGATGTTTCATTTCTTCCAATTTGAAACTCTTAGGATTAAGCTGTTGCGAAACAAGAAAACACACAATGGGTAATCATTAAAAATTAGTATGGATAGTAGATCTAATAATCACTTTTTGTAACCCAACACTTTTATACATAAATAACAGAATATGCTTCTATTTTTGATGCTAGCCAATATCCAGAACTTTGTGCATCACTGCATCAGAAAAATCACAATTTTTAATTTGTATTAATTAAGGTTTAAATGAATAAATACCACTGAAATCAATATTTCGGAATAAGGCAACAACCTAGGTTTAAGGTTACACATTTTCACTAAATTTTATATGAGACGGTATTTAATTCACCCAAGTATGGAAGTTTGGTGTTAAAGCAAAATAAAAATTTCATTAATATATAGATAATTTTACATTTACTTTGAATTATCAAGATACAATATGTA
>JAPDSC010163886.1:4198-17604 GCA_026290005.1 Latrodectus geometricus
ACATTAACTTTTTTTTATTTCAGTTCTATACTGTCGTTGGTTGTAAATAGAACTGTATATTCCTGAATAATTTTCATTATCAGAATCCATTGCTTTGAACAATTAAATGTGCACAGTCATTGTAATAATGAAATACAAATATGGGTTGGAGTATTTAGTTCAATAAAAATTTGTCCATAAGTATAAATGTTTAGTACTAGTTTTAAGTAATAAGAGATTCACAATATATTGTTAAAAAATTCACAATTTAATCTATAAATTAACATTAATAATTTACGGATTAAATTTGAGGATGAAAAGATTAAAATATTAAATATTCAATGGCTTTTATAAAAAAAACGAAATTTTCAGTATTAAAACCAAAATTATTTGAGTTCAGATAATAAAATTTTCTTTTTTGAAGTTTGATAAATTTTTAATCAAAAGAATTTTAATTATTTATATCGCTAAATTAAAAAATACACTTTTTAAATAAAATGTTCTCTATAGTATTACTTTTTATTAATTTTATTTATTTTCTTTATAAAAAGAACTTTTCTTTTAAATTTATTTCGTCGAAAAATTCATCCCATAATGAAACAAATTTAGCAAAATTTATATTAAGATCGTATATTTTGAAAAACAAAATAAAAAAACATGCTTCCTGCCAATGAATTCAAATTTTTAAATAAAAGAATGTTTCATGCAATGATACATGCCAATCTTTTTCAAGATATCCTGATGAGCGTTATGAAAAATCTCCTTTATTCCTTCTCCCGTTTTCAATTTAAAACAGAAGGGTTTGTTCCAAGTTACATTTATCCCTCATTTCTAGAATTTTGGTATGACGTTACGAAGATGCATTCGAAAATGTATTTCCGTAAAGATAAGGAATTGTGTTTACATGCAATTTAAATTACATTTCCGTGTTGATCTTTTTCATAATCTCTTCAAAATTTCTTACGATATTGACGATTTTCATAAAAAATCTAATATTTGTTATTGCAGTTTCCATGTTTATTACTTGCTGTCTGTTTTGCATATGACGTCTCTCTAGATTAAAAACATAAAAAGACATCTCTAATATACAATGGACTTAAACTTAATATTGGTGTTCAATAATCTTGAAATTATATAAAATGAACAGTTGAGTATAGATTGAGTAAAATATAAATATTTCAATACACCATTATTACAAAATAGGTCAAATGGATGCATCCCATATTTTGTTTAAGTGAAAATATTTTAGAACATGTTCTTAATTAGAAATCATACTTGCTGATTTGTGGATTATATTTCTTTTAGATGCAGATAAAGCCACACAACACATTCTACCAAGTTCTAGGATTCGATTTCGGTAGGATCATTGCCATTTTACGATATCGAAATAATTATAATGCTGTCAAATCTCTATGATATTATAATTTTATATAATATTAAAGCTTACGTTATATTTATACACTAATACTATAAGTACTTTTACATCAAAATTTAAACTTTCTCCTATCAAAAATAAACAGAGATGTTTTTATTTCAATTAATTGGTAGCCATAGTCTAGATATTGTTTAAAAGGTTTATTATTTATATTATTAATGATATAAAAAATTATTTATGGCATTTGTGTTTGCACATTATTTAATAGTATACACAAATACATGGATTTATAGTATATCTATGTATTTGTGACACAAATACATGGAAAATAATAATTTAAACGCAACAATGAAACAGAAATATTTTCTATCTCAATGAATCTTTTTTTTTATTATAGTAACACTTCTGGAAAAATTCAAATTTAAAATGTATCTTTGCTGAGAATCTTCATATACTTAGAACTTAAATAAATCATATTTAATATCTTCAGGAACTTTTGTTTTACATTAAAATGCGATCAAATATCTAGACAATTCACTGACTCTAAACTGCAAACTCAAAATTACCATAAATATTCTAAATATTTTCTCAACAAAGAGTTCCCTAACTTCTTACTTTCTAACATAAAGTTAAGCTACAATTTGAATTATAATATGAAATTTTTCCCTCACAATAACAAACTTATTGACATCAGCCACTGTTGTATTGTGAATAAAATTCGATATACATTCACGTAATAACTTTCAGACAAATATCCATGTTTGCTGTCAATAATTTGTAGGAAAATAAAAATTTTAAATTGTGAAAAATTCTTTTTTGATTTTATTCAAATGCACGTAGAAATTTTATCTCGTATTTTAAAATGATGCAGGCGATGTTACCAAACAAATTTAATAAAAAATTCGGATAGCCTCTCATGTTTACTACTCAATATTCTTTTTGTTATGTAAATTGATCAGAATTACCAGTGGGAACAATGCAATAAAAATTCAGAAGATGTATTGTGTTTGAATTCTACCGTAAATCGCACGTTCCTTTTTAACCATAAGTATCTTTTCATTATAGCCATTTTGGCGAGTTAAAGAAAATGAAAAAATGGCACCAAATATTTCTGTGATATAACTTTAGAATAAATATACATATTTATTTTTAAACTATGCATCTTTTCTGTGTGAAAAATATGAGACTGTTACCACTTCTTCTCCAGGTATTGTGTATCCAAGCAAAATATTGTAAAGACAATTTCAAAAAATATTTTTCACATTGTATTCAAATTATTAAGGAAATTTAAGAGTTTCCTAACAAAATCATTGTTTTCATATCAGTATTGATTTTTAACATCTATAGAGACATAAGTATAATCGCATGTTGTGATTTCATTCTATCACAAACAAAAAAGAAACTAACGACACAATGCTAGGTTAATGACATCAGGGAATGATATAACAGAGGAAAAGAGGTCAACTATAGTGTAATGCCATAACTTGCAATGATAGGAAGAATATTAACAATGAACTAATGTTAGTGACAAGAAAACAAGATAAAAACATGGGTATAATTATTTGTGTACTTAATCCATCACAAACCTAACAAAAGTTAGCAGCCCAATGATAGATTAAGAGCACCTGGAACAGTCAGTTATATTTCTATTTATCGTTGATGCAGAAGATGATGCTGTTCAATATGTAGTATACATTCCAGATAATTTTGAACAACATTTACGGCCGTATTCACCAAACACAGGTTATATTAAGCGCAGCCTATCTCGGATATAACTCTACTCTAGCATGACTAGCCGATTTATATTCACGAAATGGGATAATTCCCGTGTAAAATAACTTTGGAGTTAACCGAACACGACATGTAAGACAGCTTCTGATTGGCTAGCAATCTTGCACATCAATGTCAACAAACATATCGCTTAAGTCCGCCATTGTTTGCTGACTCGGCGCTAACACTCCAAAATCGTAGGGTTATTCTAGGGTTACATATAGGCGAATTAATCGCTGTTTTTGTCGTGATGAATAACATTTCATGACTTAGCTCGCCCTTTACCCTGAAGCCTCGTTTTACTCTGGTTGTTGAATACGGTGTGCAACAAGTAGCTCACAGTGATGTAGATGCAACTCTTAAAATTACTGGAAATGCATATTTGATAATATCTTAAGATGAAATATCAATTAATATGCATGCCTTTTATTTAAGAATGAATTAAATAAATTAATTAATTAAGATAAAAATGTTCATCATTTAGCAAGCAAAATGTACAAGGAAAAAATAATTTATAACATATCTTTTAGTGAAGTTTCCGGTACCTTTTTTAGTTTCGTAATTATATTTCAGCTTTTTGTCATTATTGATGAATTCGGTTTAATATAATATAAATTTGTTAGCAAACAATATTCATCTATGCGTTTTCAATGCATGGGTAAAATATTTTCAAGTAATTTACCTTATATTCTTAAAATGGGCATTTTTAATAATAAAGAATAACAAATAACATACAAAAGAAATATATATAACAATGAAAAAAAAAACATACGACTTGAGAGTTAATATAAAAGAAATTATAAGTAAGAAATTATAATTCTAGTTATGGTTTGCTTTGGTATGATCAGAAATAATTCGTATAAAGTGCATCATATAGAAATTAATGCATAACAATTTACCTTATTTTTCTAATAGCATAATACAAGATGAATTTAATTATCGTTAGAATTTTTAAACGCTGTATGGGGAAAATGGCTGAGCAATATGGTGCTATATACTTCCAGAACATTTATGGAACAATGAGATTTTGTTTTGATAAAGGAAAAGATTTTACTCCCCATTTTGGCCCTTCATCATGACCTTGGTGCGAAAAAATCTTACTTTATTCCTGAAATCTTTTTATCCGAAAGTTGCTGCTCCTTAATTTCTCTTAGAAGTCTTCCTTTTTCTCTTTTTTATGTTTTTATTCTATACTTTTCTTTTATGAAAGTCACATTTTTCTATTTTTGATATAAAGAATTTTGTATAACTCGGATCTGTGTTTTGTAGAAATTAGCTTCATTGTATAAATTAAAATATAATAATGTGATTAAAATAAATGAATTATTCAATATTATATCCGATGCCAATCAATTCTAATTGCTTAAGTAACGATAAAGTACTTTAAATTACAAATATATTACTACACATTATGATAGCTAATAAAGGACACAAAACGAAACCTTGTGGTAATCTGATAAGTTGGTAACTGAACTTCCGCATGAGAGTCATGGGTTTTGTTCGATTTACAGCAGGAAGGTAGATAAGGAAAAGTCATTGTTTTCACTGCATGCCATATCTATTTTCCCTCCAGTCATGGTAAATGGCAAATGATATGCCAGATATCTGGATTGCTCCTTAGAATATTCTGAATTTCCTCAATGAGGTTCCGGTAAGTGGACATTCTTTACGCTGTTCTGAATTTCAATATATGTCCTCATGCTCAATGGCATATCTCAAGCTCACTTATTTCAAGAACTCGCCTTTGTATTTCCTGACATATTATGCAATACGATAAGAGTTAAAAATTTAAAATGAAACATTTTGTAAAAGGAAATGTCTTAAGTGTGTATACTAATTAAACGTATTAATAGAATATTTCTGAATTATGAAATTCACTCCAGTATTTATTTAAATGAAAACTTTACGTATAGTTTATTTTCAAAATGCATCATTTATGGAAGTTTGTGAATCTAGAAAATTGTAAAGATTCGAACATTGACTTTTAGAGCTTGTTAACTTATTTTCTATTTTAATAGAATAACTGTAAAAAAAAGTTAACCAGAACTTTCTGTAATAGTCTTTAGCTAAAAATTTTAATTTTTAATGGTGAATAATTTTTGCATTTTATAGCTTGCACAGATTTATTAATTAAAACAATAATTATTCCTTAACATTTCAATAATTTAAAATTTACTTTCTATTTCACAAGCAAAATATTTTAAACTGAAATTACAACTTTATTAGTTTTTTCAATTGCTATTTAAAAAATGTTTATTTATTAATTATTTTAGTGTTTTAGATGACAAGGAATTTCTGTTTTATTTCAAAATTTTCGCTATCTTTTTTTCATGAAACACATTTACATCTACACACAAAAAAAAAATTAGAAAACAATTTTTAATGATAAGTGAACACGTATTTAACTTTACGATACTGGGAATCTTAGGCAGCTGCTAAGATATTCATTTTCAATAAATAAGTTTTTTTTTTCAGTTTTTTTTTTAAAATTTAAATCTATAAAACGTTTAAAAAATGTGTAACGGACGTATATTGATTTACAGTTTTAGTTTTAAAGACAATCATTTGGGAAATACATCGATATTAAATTAAATATATAGAGTGAATTTTTTTATTGTTACATTAAAAATAATAAAATGGTCTGTAAAGTTCCATTGCTAATAATAAAAATAGTCCACCCTGTTATGATAAACGTTTTAAATTGTGGATAAGGCTATTTTTGAATCCTTCAATGAAATGTTCGGTCACTTATTTAATTTTTTTAAAGATTTCACATACACGCGCAAATTAAACAACTATGCATTGATGTGCAAAAATTAATGAACTACGTAAAATGTAAGAAAAGGGGTTTTGGGGATTGTACTATGAACACGTTATTTAATAGAAATTTCATGTGTAATCAAATGTAGGAGTAAAAAATTGATTGGTGACATAAGCCTGCGTAGAGCACATGAGTTCAGTATGAACATCTCAAGATTACAATAAAAAATAAAGCGAAAAAGCAATTAAACACATTATATACAAGTGAACCCTTTCATGAAATAAAAAAAGTCCCCAGTGCAAGAAAACGTGAAAGAATGATCGGAAAGTTGAAGGAGGAGCGCAATGTGACCAGTGTAGTCGAATAGTTAGGAATTAACTAAAGTGTTATTCCTCGTGATTAGAAAGCCTTCCAAATCCTAGATAAAGTACTTAGAAAGATTGTTGGTAAACCATCCGTGGAAAACAACTGCAGTGCCTGATCGATACAGTGTCCTGAAAACGAAAAGAGCCCCAAACATGTCAGCAAGCGCCATTGATCAGCCACTGTGTACAGCAGTGGGACAACAAGAGTTTTGGTTTACCATGTCCAGACTCCTTCAAGAAGATGCCTCATATCTGACCTTTGACCACTGAAGCCATATCCTTTTTACAATTTCAGTGCAGCAAGTGATTCTCAATGGCAGTTGATTCAAAGATAGGTCAGGACGCGATTTCTTCCCTGTAAGATCACGGGAAACAGGATGTTACGGTGGTTCTGGATTTGATGTCTGGAGAAGCATTTTGCTGAACGGCTGAATTGAGCTCAACGAATTTGACTGAGGTTCAGTCATTGGAAATTGCTATTGGAATAAAAGTGTTCCATTTCAATAAATTTCTGTTAAGAGGTGTTATTGCAATAGACTTCGTTTTTACAGATGAGAATACAAGGTCACACAAGACTATTGGAAAGAGAAGATATCCTCTAATGGACTGAATATCGTTCCTTTTTGATTTAAATCCGATAGAACATGTGTGGGATGCTTTGGGGAGACATCTTGAGGCACGATTATATAGTCTAGAGAATACCCATCAATTGAAATAGATATTGGAGAGTGGGCACTCTCAACACAAGAAATGCTGGAGTCATGATATGGATATCGTCCTGAGAATAGGGAGATTATGTGAAGTCACCGCTGTTGTAAGAATAGATCCTATAGCATATTTAGGAACATATGTTTGTTGTTTACTCTTAAACAGACAAAAGTGATGCAATGAGTTCATAAAGCATTTTTGTTTCATTCAATACTTCATGTGTTGTATTCATTTTGCTCAACAATGCTTTTGTTATCATTTAAATACAAATTACTCGCATTTAACACATACTCACATAAAACAGAATATTTTATATAAAATTTTGTATACAATTTTAAAAACAGAATATTTTTGTAAAACTGTGTAATTAATAAGTACAATTGATTACTAATGTAGTTACGCAATTTATTTTTCTAGTAACATTTCTATTGTTTCCTCTTTCCCCATGCGTATGACAGTTGGATTTGAACATAAATGGTATTCAATTGTCACTATTCATCTAAGGAACTTGAAGAATTTCAATTCAATTCCTACAGTGAGCCATTATCGACTTTTTTCATATTACCCTTTGTAAATCTCAGTAAATAGAGGATTCGAGGAAAAAAACTATTTTAAAATCAATTTTCTTTATATTACATATGTGAAAGTTAGCAAATCTGATAAAACAAAATGAGAAAATTTAAAGGCCATTAAGCTTGACCCGATCCTTAACAATACAAATTTGAAAATAAATAACCTTCGAAACAATTTTTAGTTCTTTTTCCATTTCTGAGAATTAACTGTTCATAAATTGATTACAAATTACTATCTACTTTTCAGTTGGCATGAAATGGAACATGATTTTTTTTGCTATATGAGAATTCATTAATGAAATAACAAAGTCTTAAAAAAAGCCATCATTTTATTTCTTTTTGACTATGAAAAAAAATTCAATGTCAAGAGAGTTTAATTATTTTAACAAATAACTCTACGAGGGTTTAGTGAATCACTTTACAGATATGGGTAGGCATTTTTTATATATTCACCGATTGTACTTTGGACAGTTATAGCATAAAATATAAATCAAAGTCACATGGTACCAGGCAAGAATCCTGTAAAAAATACCGAATTATGCATGTTGTATGTGGCAAAGTGACACTTATTCCTCGTTTTTCAACAGAATTTTGTATGTAAATCAAGTGCTTTCTTTGGAAGAGTATGATTTTATTGTTAAGCTACACTGTAAGCCTAAATAAATAATCCAAAATTTTTGTGGATAAATAACATTAATTTGTGCCTAGAAAAATGGCATGCTATCCCAATGCATTTTTCTGTTAGAATATAATTTACGCAACGATATATTTGTTTTAATACTCCCGAGGAAACTTCACATCATTCTGTTTAAATTTTCTGAAAATAAAATTAAACGAAATTTTCTCGGGTTCTAATCCCAATAGAGCTCCACCATGTATTTTTCAGAATTATTAAGCGTGCATAAAAGTGTGGTCTCCAATACTCATACAGCAGACAACATAGAAAGATCTCTGTACATTTCAACAGGTTGTAATAAAAATGTATATTTAGAAATCAAATAGAAAATGTATTCTTTCTAATGTAAATAAAGAAACTAATGATTTGTTTTGCTACAGAAGTTAAGCTAATTTCCGAATCTCACAAAATTTGCTGAAAAAGCATATTTTTTTGATTTCCGTGTTTATTTTGACTTCGCTTTACAAAAAAACATTTTCTTTATCCACGTATTTTTTCGAAACTATATCACCTCATTTAACTAAGATATTCAGCAACATCGGGAATCAACATGTATTATATGCTGAAATGTGGAATAGATGATTTCCATAAAAATATTTTTCGAATAAAAATCAATGGAAAACTACTGCAATGATAAAGGAAAAATATTTCTCAAGAAATGTTCTAATGGTTTTTATGGAAATATTTGCCATCTTTCTAAGTATTTTCAGTTACTTGAATTTCAAGCAGTCATTTTTTTGCAGCATCTAAGATTAATCTTTCCTTTTTTTTTGCACTTGTCTTATAATATGTAGATTTAAAGAGATATTTTTATTGCAAAATTCTGCTTTAGCCAATATTTGCTCCAGTGTTTATTTAAAAACTGAGAAAGTGCTGTTGATAAAGAGAGCGAAATTGAACTGAATTAGTTTTACATACCAATAATGGAAGGTTATGCTCTGAAAAAGGTAAAATATGCTTTGAATAGGAAAATTAATTCATTTCAGCTTTTCAATTAATAAACACTTGATGCTTCAGATTCTACTTGAATTTATATATGAAAAATCTTCCAAAAATTTATTATTTTTATCATATCAAGAAAAATATTAAGTGACAAAATATTAGTTTGGGGAAAAAGTAATCCATTATTTTTTCGGTAGACGTTTGTAGTGGTCGATATCTCGTGAGGTATATATCAAACAATTTCAGATTTGTGCTCGTTGGAAAGGTGACATTTGATACTAAAATATCCTCTTGCGGTTTTGTGTTTAATTAATTCAGTTACGAGTACAAGGTTTTAAAAATGGAAGACAACAAACAGAAAATTCGATACAATTTCGTTTTTCTTTTATAATGCCGAAAAGGCTAACCAGGTGGCTGAAATTGTGAAAGGCGTTTATCGTCCTATATAATACTGTAATAACCAGTTACGTACAATTTTTGTTTTGTCGATTCCGTTCGGGTATATTTGATGTTAGAGATGCACCTCGCATGTGGATACAGCATCGTCGAACATGTCTGTAAAATATCAAAAATGGTCGTAGTTGACGCATGTTAGCAGTAGTAACGCGCAAGATCTAAAAATCTACATGAAAACTGTTTTAAACCTTTTTACAAAGCGAATCCAAAAGAAGTTACATAAAGTTCACGTGAAAATAATGGATTTCTTTTTCCCCAACCTAATATATTGCCAATTTCAATTTCCTTTCTAAATGTATTTTTATTTATACAAAGAGGACAACAATTTTGTGTAATTTTATGTTAAAACAACTGACAAATTTTACCAGTAGTTTTTTTTTTTTAAGAATTCTTTGACACTCGTTAATTTATTTTTGTTGGTTTCTTCCACGTTTATAAAGGGCTCTTGGTATAAACTTATTTCAAATCTTAATTAAATATATTCTGAAATTTATCGTATTTAATATAATATGTTTTTAATTTGTCATCAATTTTATTATTTCGATTAATAAAAGTTACGAATATTGCAAATTCATTTCATTTAGCGCATTGTTATCAATGATAAATAATTGCAATTAATATGTTAAATGTAAACTTACAAATAAAGCAATAATTTAGTAAGCATTGAAATTCATTAATATAAAATCTTGAAAAATCACATTTGATAAAGTAAACCATGTTAGAAATAAGGAAAAAAATATTAAAATAGTATTTTTCTTATTTTATTAATATAGTTACATTACATTACATTTGAAACGAATAATATTTAAAATACTTTTGTTTATAATTTCAAATTATTTTTATAATTTCATATTATAAACAATATAAGTTAATAATCTCATATATATGTTTTATACTAGTCTTTTAAGAATAGCAGTTTTATTTTAATACGACTATTAGGATTATCTTAAAAGAAATACTTTTTTTCTATATTTCTTTGATAACCATGTTGTTCGAATGACGTGAAAGTCTATTAAATTAAAGAAAGTAAAGAATTGTCAATAATTTCTTTGTTATTTTTTAGGAATTTTTTTTAAATCTGTTTAACCAAGAAAAATAAGTATATAAATTAAAAGTGCGATTGCATATTTAACAGAAATAACTTTCATAATAATTCCTGATTGAATGAAATAATTGATTATTGTGAGTTATCCTTCTGATTTTTCTCACAATAATTAATTAACTAAATCAATAACACAGATACAGATATTAATTTCTCAGATACCAAAAAAGTGGCTTAATCAACAAAAGTCGTGCAGATGGGATATCAAAGAAAAATGACAATGTTTTTCTTTAATCTGTTCTGAATGCTATAAATTATACTCACATATTATTTAATAAAAGGTATTAAAGTCTATAAACACGTTTCTTTTTGTAAAAAATATTTATCTATGATAGGATTTCTAAAAATGTATCAAAAATCCAATTTCATTTTCTGATATATAAAATGAATTCAAAATTTTACTTTACTAAATATTTTTTGTTGTATTTTTCACTGTTTAAGATGCATCAAATTACATTTCCCATAAATTAATGAATAGATTTTAATGTAATAAATTGTATATTATTACATTGTATCCTATTCATTAATTTCTTATGGAAGGCAGTATAAGTGATCTGTATAGGTTAATCTATGTAATAAAATATTTAATGAGATGCATTTTCAAAAGGTATTTAAATAATTTTTTCAATTGTTTTCATAAATATATTTTTTTTATTTCTTTGAATTATTTATTGAAAATGAATTTGAAACTATGAAAAGGTTGTTATTCTAATTTTTTAATACAATAATATTAATGTAGAGGAATCTCTACATTAAAAATGCAGATGTTAGAGGCAGAAGAAAACATCATATAAAATTTACCGGAATAATAGCACAAATAAGCTTTAACATTAAAGATAAGAATATTTTTGAAAAAAGTTGATTTTTTACAAACAGTTATGGGTAAATTAATGATAATTGCATAATTTGTTAATTGCCTTTTTCATAGGGTTCTAACTTCCAGTTAAAGCTAATAAAGTTTTGAAAAATTAATAAAACGTATGCTACAAAATAAAAAAAGAATGTGTGTATGTGTTTTGCAATATAAATTAAAAGATTCCAATAACACTTAACAGTGTAGATAAAACTGAAGATTTATTAGTTAAAAAAGAAATTAATTTTAACAAAGCAAGAATAGGTGAAGCCAACATGTCTCTTGATAAAGTGCATCTACGCTCAATGATATCTGATAGATAAATGGAAAATACTTGTCTGATGTCTGAAATGGTTTTCAAGACGAGTTCGTAAAGTTTGTCATTGATCGTAACTCCGTCATGTGCTGTCATCTGGTGTCTCAGAATAATCACACAATGAGCTGATATTATTGCATTTTGATATATAGCTCTGGATTGTTTAACCTACAGATGTGGAGATTTTAAAAATCCAATTACTGACATCCGATAGGTTTCTTATAGATAATAGAACAAATCTTATGGATAGATAATAGAAAAAGAACAAAAAGATTCTCAAAGGTAGAAATCCTGATAACCCATAGACACTTTCAGGCAAATTGTGTATGTCAAAAGTAAGAAAAAGAAAAAGAATCTTTATAACTAGTTTTGAATTTCAAAGTTCTCGATTTTATATTTTTCTTAAATCCTGTTGTTTTGTTGTTATTTACAACACTTTGCGAAGCCAAACCTGGTTTTTAAGGACTGCTTGAATGAAGTCAGAAAGAGTACCTTCCGTTTTTGAACAGAGCACTCCATACGAAATTGGAAGTACGACTTTGGCTCATAGACGGCAGCACTATCTGGGTATTCTAATTTAGAGATTGAAGCCAGAGAACACCGATGACCTGGCTCCAAACACTCCCAGAGGTATTAATTTGGAATGGGAACATGGAGGACATTGCGACCACGACGTATTTTACGTGCCCCAGTCGCCATCAGTGAACACGATGGATCTACGGCTAAGCCTGTATTCGAGAGCACTATCTTCCAGTAAAGAGAACTACGCTCTTACCAACCAGAACTTATGGGCCTCCCAAAAGCGTTAATCTTACTTGTTATAAGGACAAAGTAATTGTTATCATGTATTTTTTTTCGTTTATTTACATAAGTTATAATACGAATTTGTTAAACGTATTTGAATAAAATATCGAAATAAATATTTTTTGACTCAGTTTTTTTGTCTAAATTCTTAGGTTCTTACAGAACAAATATCTTTTAATTTGCAAGTAGAAAAATACTTGTCAGAATTATTGATTATGTAAGTTTCCTTAAGATTATGATTGAAAAACATGCAAAAATTCATGCACTTTCAAAGCACTAGATGGAATAAACGAGGTTTTTGGTCGGCCTGAGATTCACAATGAATGTAACTTTGAATATTTTTGGTTAATTATAAATTTAACGTAATTCATAGTAAATTTCTTATATACAAACTATTGAACCCATTAGCAACCAGATACTCGTTGTTATAGCTAAGCCGACATTCATCGCAGATGTTACATCAACAAAAAACATGTTAATATTTCTTTCTTTTTATGTTTATAATTGCAAACCAATACTACACTTAACTCATCATTGAATTGAACTCAGTTATTTTTGAAGTAAAGTAAAAAATCACAAATAAAATATAAAAATTTGATTTAGAAATAGAGAGATTTTATTTACATACTTTTCATACCACAAATTGTTTCCCTAATTTCTTCATAGTAAAAATGTAACTCTGAAGGAATTTGTCTTACTATCAAAAAATATTAATATAAGTGAAAAT
>JAPDSC010163890.1:0-18997 GCA_026290005.1 Latrodectus geometricus
AAGCCTTCAGAACCGCAGGTACAGTTGTCCGAAAGGTTGGTGGTGACCGCCCAAGGAAAACAGCTGCAATGGATGACCACTATGTCGTCCTGCAGGTGAAAAAAAACTCAAAACCTGTCAACAAGCCTCGTTGCTCAGCAATTGTGTACAGCAAACGTAGCGATAAGTGTCGCTGTTTACTGTTGCCAGACGCCTTCACAAAAGTGGCCTATTCGCCCGCCGTCACTGACAGCTCTAAACGGTGCCACCGTTGATAGCTCGTCATCGGCGGCACCGTTTAGCGTGGTGCAAAGAGCTCAGAAACTGGACATCTGATCAATGGAGTCACTTTTTCTTCACAGATGAGAGTCGTTTCAGTACCACAAGCGATTCTCAACGCCAGTTGATTTGGAGAGAAGTAGGGACATGGTTTCATCCAAATAACATAACGGAAAGAGACCGTTATGGTTTACTGGAGTTCTTGTCTGGGGAGGCATTATGCTAAACGGGTGGACTAAGCACCACGTTTTCGACAGAGATTCTGTAACCGGAGATCGCTATTGTCAGGAGGTAATCCTTCCCTATGTGAGTCTGTTCCAAGGTGCCATTGTAGCAGATTTCATTTTTATGGATGACAATGCACGATCACATCAGACTCATGCTGTTAAGCAGCTACTGGAAAGTGAAGACATTACCCGAATGGATTGGCAAGCGTACTTCCCTGATTTAAATTCCATAAAACATGTGTGGGATACTTTGGGGAGACGCATTGCGGCATGATTGCATCCCCCGGGGAACACGCAGCAACTGAAACAGATGCTGATTGAGGAATGGGCGCTCTTTCCGCAAGAACTGCTGGACAATCGGTGTTGTGTATGGAGAGACGGTGCGAGGCAACCATTGCAGTAAGAGGAGGGCATATCCCATACTAAGGAACTTCTGCTTGTTATTGTTCCTCTTGGACTGATGATCTTGTGCGGGGATAATATGAGTTCAATAAAGTCTATTTTTATTTGATTGCATACTGTATGAATTGTATTCATTTTAGTGCAATTATGCTTTCGTCATCCTTTGAGCACAAAATGATGGGTCTCATGTCTGAATTTCATGTCCTTCAGATGATTTCTCGTTGAGTTATGGCAGAAAAACCACCTGTTGCTTAAGTTTTGCACACCAGTATATGTGTATAGATCATTAACTTAAAAAACTCAATTAAGAAAGTATATTCTAGATTAAATATAACTAAACATTTATTTGATGAACTAATATCTTATTTAAGTATATATGTAACACATTCACATGCAAAAATTTCTATAGCAAACATTTCTGAATTTATGCCACAAATAAATACTTAAATAAGCTTTATATTCACTGATTTCTGGAAAACTAAATTACTTAAAAAGCAATTATTATTTGCAAATTCTAAACTCACCTTTTGCTACAGTTACTTTACATTATTTCAAATAAAATGAAACAATACATTTTACTTACATTGTTGTTAGACGGAAACAAACCATTATCCAATTATCAAGCTACGTTAAAAATGTATTTTCCACCATTTCACGTTTAAAAGTGAGATCCGGGAAAAATGCTGCGCCTTGGATAAATTCTCCATTTACATTTCCACTAAATTGAACCATTTAACTGCCATTAGAGCCTGTACGGAATCATAACTTATTTGATTACAACAAATGCGTAACCAGATAAGAGACACGTCTTCCATTTTCAAAGCTTGTAGATTCATATTCTTGAAAAATATGAAAAAGTAGTTTTCAATTTAAAGGAAAATTATATTACAGACACGATATGAAATTTGATGCTGCATTTCGTTTTATAAATTATTTTATAAAAATCTGCTATTCAAAGCGTGAGTTCATTACGTCTTTTTTTTATATTTTTTTGTAGCAAAGTCGTTACAGAATAATTTTTCGAATAAATCTTTTCAGCTTTTATATTATTATGCATTTTGAAGTAACTCTATATGGAAAGTAATAATTTGGGGGGAAAATAAAGGATGTATACCTAGAGGAAACTAATTTTTAAGAGTGATGTGTATATACTAGAAAAATATGCATATATATATATAAATATATCTTCATGAAAATTTGAGAATATCATAACTGAATGATAAGAAATTTAATTAGCAGAAAAAGTTCATTTTAGTATCAGCAATTTATTGCTTATATTAATTTTAAACTGAGTATATTGAAATTTTTCACTTGGGATTTATATAAATGCATTTAAGATACCATTATTGTCTGCTATCAACTGAGAAAATAAAGTTACACTTTAAAAGTTCAGATGGAATATTGAGTACAAGCAATTCTATTCAATTTTTCTATGTTCGAAGATAGTTTTCTAAAAAATCCAATAACTTGTGATTAATTTATCGTGTTGTTTTCCAAAAATAGGCAAGTCGTTACGATTTATTTCCAGTTATCGATTTCTGTGGACAAATGGTGATAAAAACATCCAATTACCTCATAATTTTGATCTACATTAAACGACGAGGGTGACTCCTGAGCTGGCTTCTTTCTCTATACACTCCAAAATGAAAGTTGGTAAGGCAATTTTCCTTCGTTTCGCTAAAGGCAGTCTGGAGCTTGTTAAATAGATTGTGTTCTCAGTGTCTTCCAAGTGAAATATCTCTGGTGGTGGTAGGTCAAATATTAGGGGTTCTTATGCTTGATTTTTGGATCTAAGTTACGAAGAAAACCAACCGACTGCTTCTCTTAGAGCCTGATTCATAATTATACAGGAAAGCATGCTGGCGCAACAACATTTTTATTCATAAAAAATAAATTAAATTTGGTCTAGTCTCACTATGGTCTTGTGGTAGTATAGAACTCTTCACAGCATAAGTCACGGTTGAACAATGGTAGATTGGTGTTCCTCATTTCTGCATTGATATTTGTCGGGGTAACTGCTTGGGAGTTTTCTGGATTTCCTCCCTTGCGATATAGGAATATGGAATACTATCTCTGAAAATTCCTCCCGGAAGACAGTTATGTGGTGAAAGCTCAAACACTTCGTAACAACATCAGTCCGTAAGGAAATCCACAATATTCTTTCAAAATAAATCATGTCCTGCAAAATATCAATAAATATAATATTAAACTATGTGAAATTCCTTAACTTTAAAATCATTTGGAACTTTCGCTAGTCATAATATATATATCATAGTCAAAGAATTTTATCTTTTCATTATATTTGCAGTAAACTCATTTTTCTCAATGAGCATGTGCACATGGAGCAAATAGTTAGTTTTGATTTACTAACCATCTGTTTACTTTATTAATTATTGAAATTTACTATTGAAAGTATATTTCGAAATGTACAAAGCACACACGCACGTACATATATATTTTAATATTTGGTCATGCAAATAGCACAATTCTTTTAAGAATATCATTTTGAATACATCTCTTTATTTTATTATCTAATCAAAATGGTTAACTTTTATTGATAGTTTGCATAATTGTCCGAAACTATCCAATGAACGGGCATTTCCTCAGCAAAAGAATACTAATCCACAAATCAGTTTACTTTGCATGTAGTTTATCGCAATGTATTATGTGTCTCTTCAGCTAGTTAATAAGTGAACCCTTGAACCCAATGTCACATGATCTCTAACCTTATCAAGTAGTTTAACGGACCCAATTAAACAACAGGAGACGAATGTTGCATTCCTGGTGCTTAAAGCCTTAACTATTGAATTAGAAGCGTTAGGATATTGGAGATTCCTCCTTTAGTGGATATATATTCCTCCTATAGTAGACGAGTAGATATGAACTGAAATCAATATAAAATGCCCATCTTGAAAACAAAGGCGCAATAGAAATTTCATTAAAATTGAAAAAATTATAAATAAATGTTCCCTATGGTCTAATTGCAAAACCGACCATTCATATTTGATGGCCCTGGGTTTGATCCCTATCACAGTGTAAGAAACAATATGAATGTTCTGATAATGAACTATCTAACAACCTAAGGTTTTTAGCCAGCCTTTTTAATATCTATCATGTAATTAACTACCTTCTGGAAAAGTTTTTATTAGTAGTAGGCCGAATCCTGACCTGCAACCCCAAGAGGTATCATTTCACTTGGAGGACATTGCGTCCATGGCATATTTAACGTACCTTAGCCATCTTTAGCAAACAAGGTGGATTTTCGGTTAATCCGGAATTTGAAATCACTAACTTCCGTTAAAGAAAAAGGAGCCCTAACGAACCCTGTCATCGCGTCCTCAGCCTCTTGCAGAAAATCAATAAATATCTTCCGTTAGTCAACCGTAGTTGGGATAAAGGTAATGGATGTTGTATTACTACTTTCTATGTGCACGTCCTTTGAGGTAACTGCTTGAGAATTTTCAAGGTTTCTGCTCTTAAGATATATTAATACGGCCATTATGCATTAGCCATGTATATAAATTGTTCTCTAATAACTTGAATCAAATTCAATATACAACAATGAGATACATAAGTTTATGAGAAATAGTTATAAATTTATTATAATTTTCAAGACAAATTTTTAGTATATCTCTCACAACAAATAAATATTTCTCGAATATATCAATATCTTTATAATTCTAAGACACTGAAGAAAATTTGAAAAAAGATTAAATTTTTAATACTATCCCATTGCTTACTTATATTTAACTGCTTTCTATTTATTCAAATTAGCTTTATTTGTTGTACAGAGAAATAAAGCAAATTGTTGTGCAAAAAAAATTTTTTTCGTGTAATAGTTACTTTCTTAGTTTTTATGTGCATTCAAAAATGTGTATTTTAACATATATATTTAGCAAAACAGGCTATTATAAAAAATGTAAAAATAAATACTCAAAAAATACAGTGTTCATTTAAATATTTGAAAACAAACTAAAGCTACTGAAATTATTTGCATATCAATTTTAGTATTAGTACTAGTATAAACAATTTTGGAAATAAGTAAAAAAAACGAAACTTGAAGAAATACTTGCATTTATGTTTAATCATTCAAAAAGCAACATTAAAATCATAAAATATTTTCTCTTAGATAACAACATGCTCGCTTTCACATAAAAAAAAATTATTTTTATATTTAACAAGATAGATGATTACATTTTTATTCAGAAAAACATTTCCTAAATGTATAGAATTTTTGTCTTTGTATTACTCCCCTTTTATGATAGTAATTAAATAAAATATATCCAATATTTGAATTGTAAATCGTGCTCATTTTGCAGAGAAAAAAGAAGGAGAGAAAAGGAACATCGATATAAAAGAAGGAATTCTTGTAGCAAATTATATTTATTTTCGTCAATTATGGACTAAACTATACAATTCTGTTCATTGGTTCTAATTATACAAATTATTTTGGTTATTTGAATAAATGAATAATTTACGAGAGTTGCGCTCAATTTCTTTGTCCAATTTTTCAGTAAAATAAGGAATTTATGGTTCCTCCAGTGAATTCTGCATTTTTTTTTAAAAATATGAAAAATAAACAAGATTTTTTTCTAGTATTTTAAATTTAAATACATTTGAAGCAGATTTTTTTTAAATATATATTTAATAAGTAACCTCATCAAATTTAGTTTTGAATATAAAAGAAATTTATAAACTTTAAAAATATATTAAGAGAAAATCTCGTTTTTTTAACACAAATTAAGTTGGGTCATTTGAAAATGCTTAATTTAAACTAATTAATTCACTTATATTTTTATGTCTATATCCTACATATTCAAGGGAGTAGATTTACTTTTAAAATTCCTCAAAAATCATTCTTAGCACTATATTGTTTGAATCAAAATCATTATTTTCGAATAGTTCTAAATTTTTATTCATCACTAATCATCTAACTATAATACTGCGAAATTGAAAACTCTCATAAGCACTCAAATATTTCTTTCATTAACATTAAATTGTTTAATTTAGGATGAGTAATTCTGCTTAATTTTAAAGTCATATTGTTCTAACTTCTTATTCACCACCAATTAGCTAATTTTAAGGCCGACCAATTTAGGATTCATATTAGCACACATGAATATTCCTTTAATTCCCACTATTATTGTTCAATAAAGAATTATACATCTGTAATTCCATACTATAATATCGTACTAAATTCTTACTACTAATCATCTAACTTTAACGCAGGCAATTAAGGATTCCAATAAGTAGACAATTAATTTTTAAAGTAGCATATACTGTTCGAATCACAATTAATATTTCTGTATAGTTCTAATCTCATACATATATATCGTTTAAATTTATTATTCTCCTTCAATTATCTAATAGCAATGTAAACCAATTATAGAATCTAATTATTACATGAATATTTCCTAATCATTAAATATGTCTTCTTGGTTAAATTTATCTTTTGCTTCTATAAATTCCAGAGGAGATTTCATTCACGTGCAAGCACTGTAAAATTGATTACTGATATGTACGGATTCGGTTAATAATTACTTCCAAATTTCAATCCCAGATGGCGCAAATTTGGTTATCATGTGAAGATTACTTTGTCTTTACATCATACTGATTTATCATTAACTTTTAATCATTCTAATGAAATGATTTTTTCAACCAGACAATGTATACATCAAGACTAAATATTTTTCAATTACTTGCCATTTTATATTAAAATTATTGTTTGGAAATTTTGGCATGATATCCCCATTTTGACAAAATGTGTGTGCACATTATTGTTTTATAGATTTGAAAATGGATTTTATAAATTTAAATTATAAAATCCTGAAAATTTAAATTATAAATTCATATATATTTATATTTGCTGAATTTATAACTAAAATTAATTTAAATTATAAATTCGGAAAAAAATGTATTACCAAACATACACATAAAAGTCCAACCTTTCACAAATTTATAGGTTAACCTGTAAAACGATATAGATAACTGTTATTTAATAAAAAAAACCATAACATCTAAAATATAACTAGTATTGATTACATTATTTAGAAAGTGTGAAAAATTCTTAGAATTGTCATAGGTTTTCATAGGTCTTTTCAGGTTGTCTTCGGTTTTCTCAGTAAGTAATAATTTTATCGCTTCATAAAGAAATTCTGGAGTGATTTAAAATGATTACTGATTTTTTTATCAGAATTATATCTCATTTGGTTAAAAAATTCTAATAAATCCCAATAGATGTAATTGCAATTGAAAATATTTTTCTTAATTAATAAATTTTATATGTTAATAAATTAAGGTGTATAAATACATTTAAATCCTTAGAATAAAGTTATTAATATCTAAATGTAAATAATTTACAAAATAAGTTAGAACTAAAATGCAGCCCCAAAAAAAAGTTGATTTTTAAATTATATCACATTTAATTATCACTTTCAGCTTCATAAAAAGCTCGATATCCTTGTTATATATTTATCTTTTGTTTGATTCAAAACTCTTTCCATTTTTTAAATATATTTTACATAAATAGGTTGTTTTTACACTCAGATCTTTGAACTAATATTATAAAGATAATTGAAAAAAAGTCAAATCTGTAATCATGGGAGGTGGTTTAAAATATTTGCATTTTTTAAAAATTGATAATTAATAAAAATTTTAAAAACAAACATTTTTCATCATTTAATTTTATAGCGATAGTTGGACATCTGCAACTCATTAATGTTTTTTTTTTTCTTTTTTTGAATTTTGCTCTAAATAAACCAACCAAACAATCAATCAAATGGTTCTATGTCAGAAAAATTCTCAGTTTCACAATAAATCTGGAAGTGTTAGAAAAAACAAAGACAGAAGATTTTACATAATTTCATTTAACTTTATCCCTGAAAAAATAGTAGTTTTCCTATGAAATGCAGAATTTTATACAGACAATGATTTGGCCATTAAAAATAATACCCTTCAAGAGATAAAATGTTTTTGAAATTGTCTGCTGTGACAAGGATTTAGTAAAAAGCCGGAAGAAAAGAATGACGGTCAAAGTTAAATATATAGGTATGAGTTAAAAAAAAAATAGCTAGCTACAGGGCATGCCACAGCATGTAGTTAAATGTATGAAAAATTGAAATACTTTAAAAAAAGGTGTTGCTCCAAGAAGATTAATAAGAGATACTTAATTAATTATTAAATTCAGAGAATTATACATTATACTAAGTAAAGAGATACTTCAGTTGTTAATCGGCTAGGCACAAAAACTCTCCATAACTACAAGTAGTGTAAAACAATTGTGAAATTATATTAAATAAATATGAAGTTTTGGAACACCTATATTATTAAAAATAATTTTTGCCAATTGACTTTCATTTTAATTTAAGAGAAATAAATACATATTCCTGTATAAAACAATAATATAACCAATTATCATAGTATAAACTGATTAAATGACAGATGGCATAAATCTTAAGAACACTCAATATCTAAGAATATCTTCAACTATAAATTGATTTTCAGCATAACGAAATATTCCATAAAACATTTTACAAATATTCTCAATTACTATTTCTCTTGCATTTTTATGAACAAAATTTCAATCTTTGAATCTATTTAAACGTAAGGAAAACTTTTTTGTAGACGTGGCCTAGTTTAAAATCTGTTTTCCTAACTCTTATTTAAAAAAAAAAAAGAAAAATCTCAAAATTTTAATCGCGAAATATGATAAATATACATCCGTCATTTCCAAAAAGGAAAAAGATAAGAAAAAAAAGAGTTTAAGGAGTATATAAGGGGTGTTCCGAGAAGGAAAATTTCGGATGAAATTGGGAGTTGGTTTCAAAATGCTATAGGCCCCTCCTGAGAAAAATAACTTTTCAGCAATTGGATTCAAAAGTACTCTTTTCTACCTAGAAATGGGATATCATAATATCGAGTTTCGATTTGTCGGATGGATTTGAAATGAAATATTTAAAAGTCGATTGAAGCAGGTACGCTCACTCCTTCTGTTTACCAGGAGGATTTTCAAAATAAAGTTTTCTCAAGAAGGCTTGAGAAGAAAGCATACCATTTTGTTTCTCTTTAATCAATTTCATTAAAACGGGATTTCCTTTGTTTAAACAGTTCTGAGTTATTCTTTGTCCAATATTATAAACTAAAGAGTCATACGAATATTCTAAGCAATTTTTCTAAGTTCTTTTCGGCATTTTAAAACTCTTAAAAAAGTGAAAAAGTTTATAGTATATTTCATAAATTTACGCTAACAATATTTTATTTTGTATCATACATTTTATGTTTTTATTCAGATTACACCGAGACTTCTTAATTAAAAATTTGTATCTTCCTAATTATTTAAAATATAAATTAATTTGCTATTATCTAAATTTAACATAGAAATTATTCTTTATTCATACCTGTACTATTTCTTTATACCGGTTTGATTATTTTCATAACATTACTTAGAAGAAAGGTGAAAAACATAAGGAGGATGTAAGATATTTTAAAATCTACTGCATAAATTTTTTAAAATAAAACTTTTTTCTTACATAATGGGTTGTAATCATCTATCACCTGGTAGAAAATCTGAAAAACTCCCAAACAGCCACTCCAACAATGGTATTTAGGAAGCAGAACTGCAATATCTATTTCTTATTGTTCAACAGGGTCTGGAATTGATTTTACACTTTTAAAAGTTCTGTCCTCCCACTAGACTACCACGAGTCCTTTTTTAATTTTATAAGTTAAGTCCTTCTGATGTATAATGGCATTTTGTACCAAATGTCCCTAAAGCAGATGATGCTTGGTTCCATTTGATTGGTTTATCTGATCTATTTATAAAACCTGATGAGCCTTTATTTGAACTGTGGATGACTCTTCATACTTTGGAAATAGGACCAATCAGAACATCCGCATTTTTGCCCTAATTCACATTAAGGCTTTCTTTTACTTGTTCAACATTATCTCCATGATGTCTTCTACAAATCCCTTACACTATTAGTTAAAATGACAGCTATATTACAAACTGGGTCAGGTATAGAACTCCATATCTTCTGTTAACAAGATCGACACCTTTATCAACAAGATTGTACCACATTTAACCATATTTTTCCTGGAATAATTCTTCTTATATTTTATACAATCTACATTTTTGTCTATTTAATTTAAATGGATTAAAATACAACTGAGAAAGGAAATTTATATGATAATTATATTTATGTTATGTTACTTTTACATAATTGGTTATTATTTATTCATTTAAGTATAATGTAAATAAATGATAATTTATCGATTACAAGCTACAAAATTAACAATTTGTTTAACTGAAAATTGTTATATATATACATATATATATATATATATATATATATATATATATATATATATATATATATATATATATTTTAATTCTATAAACTAATTTCATTATTTTTCTTTTACATTATCATTTAGGTTTGTTTATGTTAAATAAACTAATATTAAAAAATATACCATTTTGAAATGTCTCTTCTTGTAGTTTTCAAAAAATTACAATTTTCATGAATAGTAGGAAATTATTCTGTAGAGCAAGACTATATTATATTTAAATTAATTGTTATTAATTGTATCAACCGATATACAAAAATTGTATATTAAAGTGCATGGATGCCATAATTGTATCATGTGACATACGAAAGTTCACATTTGAAATGACGTGGATGCCACAGAGTACCAGTACCATGAATTTATATATACATATATAAATCTCCTAAGTAAACCGAACTGATTATCAGATTTATAGCATCTGGTTTGTATCAATAATTCATAGGTTCAAATCCTACTTCAAACTTAGATGTTTATATAAAAAGGTTTGAAATTCACTTTAAACTGTAAACTGAGACGCAACTAATATAGTCTGTAAAAAAATCGAACCATTGAGCTATAAGAACAAATCAAACCTATAGTGCAAGGTATACGAAAGTTAAAACGAGTGCTTAAAACAAAGATGCACCTTCCAATATTATCAAGTATATTTTGTATATAAGATTAGATTCTAGAAAGAGAGAGCTATTTTAAGAGTATTGACAAAACCAATAAAGAATCAAACAAATAAAACGATTTATTTCCCAGTTTCTGATTTTTTAAACAGTGCCGATTGTAAAAATATTTGCAGACAAATGTAAAAAAAATTGATGAATGTGAATTGGGACCTATAGAGGTAAGAGCCAGGTAATACTTATGCGGGAAAATTGAGTGAAAGAAAAAACTTACACTATATTATTATCACATTTTTTTCTTCAACCTGATATTCAACAAATTTTACATAACGCTAATTAAAAATGCTTATACCAGCTCTTTAAAAATCTTTGGAAAGTTCTTTAAAAGTTTTTAAAAGCATGTTGAAGATCTGTTGGAATATTTTTTAGGGAAATTTCAGTGAATTTATCAAAAAATATTATTCAGAAATCATTCCTTTTTTTAAACGTGGTTTGCCATCTTACTTATTGTAGACATAAAAAATGTTGACTGAAATATTTAAATAAATTTATGACACATGATAAAAAGAAGCAGTACATTAAAAAAGCACAAAATACCATCAATCTAATTTATGTACTGGAACAAAATTAAAGTCTTGTCATAAGTCACAAAATTACGCCAAGCGGGAGATATATTAGCATTATCAAAACCTCATTTTCGCCAAATGACACTTCCTCCTATTACTGGTCGTCGTGTTCAAATTTCTTTACAAAATGAAAAAAAAAAAAAAAAAAAAAAAAAAACGTTAATGTTCATTTATGTCTCAACATCAACTAAAATACATAAATAGGAAGTTTTCATGAAAAATTCACATTTAATTAACATAATAAAAGCTGGGAATACTTACAGTGTAACATATTTCAATTTTGTGGGAGTAAATTTTTTGATAGATGATGTTTTCACACACGCAGTGTTTTTCTTATTTATTTTTTTACTTCTTAATGTTTCATATATAATTACCAATTGAATATATCCATTAACATGCTAATTCTGATGTCACAGAATCCTCTGTCGAGCTGAAATTAATTAAAATGCATTTTGGCCACATTACATCTGTTTCTATGGTAACAATACCTATCATCTTGCCTGATATGCAGATCGTTATTGAATTGATATGCAAAATCTATAGACAAATTGCCCACATATGGTGCTCTGTCGTGCATTATAAATATGAATAACCATAACAGAACTAACTGAAATATCAGCATAAATTATATGGATTAAATATGTAATTAAATAATTAAATGCAATTTAGATGCACAACTCTCTCTTTCTCCCTCTCTATATATATACAATTAGAATATTTTAGTGTTTTCTCCAGAATTTTTACGATAGCTAGGAATTTAACTATTACAATGGTTAAAGTAATTATAATTAACCACAATATGATCTTTCAATAACAAAAGCGATACATGAGTAGTTAGGAACATTAATGATTAATAAATGCATATAAAACTAGAAATATTCATTAATATCATTTTTCATTTAAACATAGTGCATAATACGATTTATTTAACAAATACTTTCCTCATGAATAGCCACTTTATTGTAGGCTTAATTTGCATGTCTTAATGAGAGTATTAATATCATTTATTAAAATATGATAGAAATTAGACAAATTATGCAGAAAAATATTGTTGAAAGGCTCTTGTCCAATATTGAGTATAATTCTAAATTATTTTAGCCCTCTGTTTACTCAATTTGTTAACCAAAATCATTCTAAATATTAACTTTTTTTTACATATTTTAAATCTATGTAAATTGAAGAATTGATATATACATTTTTTCTTTTCAGAAAATAACCAGAATAATAAATAATAAAGTCTAACACTCTTTGCAAGTTTATTGAATCATGATCCGATTCATCGCTATTTGAGGAGCAGTTTGAAAGATCTATATCACAATCAATATCAAACACATATATCTAAACTCTACTACCATATGCCGCTATTACACCACTATCATATGTCGGAATTTAGATGAAGAGTATCGCCATCTGTTGGTCGAAACGTTAATTAAACATCTAATACTTCATATAATTTATTTTAATGGTTAAATAGTTAAAAAACTGAATTCACTCCCCAATAAAGTAAGAAAACACATGACGTGAAAATCGAGGGATGAGCAAATTTTGCTACATTTGAGATGTCCCTGGAAATCATGGGATGCTCAACCAGAGAATTCAAGGATGGAATATAAAAAATTCTTAGGAGACATTTATAATACAAATAATACATCAAATTATGATTCGAAAGACAATCTCGTAAGAAAGTATATAAGGCAATATTTATATACCTGTTGATGTTTTTGACACGTTGATATATTTATTTATTTTTCTTTATTAATATGCACATACTTCTTCATTTTAGATGAAGTAGATAAACTGTTACTAGAATTTTGAGTTTGTATGTCTTAATTTTAATAAACATTCATTCCCAAATTAAATAAACGATAGCATAAAATGAGTCTTCATTAATTTTGATGTGTATTTATATATTGACTATTAATATCACACATGGAGAGGTGTATTCAATTATAATACTACTTATTTATTCCCTAAAATAACTTTGAAATCTTGAATAGTTCAATATTCATAAGCAAAGTATAAGAATTGCATTTGATTCAATAATTAAGGTAATTTCAGTCTACTAAAATATCATTTTTTTCCTAGAGTCCTAGGTTTGTCAGGAATGCTTAACTGAAACTGAATTTAGTTGACAACATTTAGTAATTGAAAAATAATAATTCCTCATAAAGACTTGGCCAATTGATAAAATAAAATAAGGTTGGGTAAACGTCTAGCAATAAATCCATGTTTGAATAGTTATATATTTAATGTTATAATAATTAATTCAATAATTTAGGTAATTCCAATCTACTGAAATACTTTTTTTTCATCAAGAGAGAGATTTGTTAGAAACTCTACACTGAAATTGAATTCAGTTTGCAACATCGAGGAATTGAAGAAGAATAATTCATCATGAAGGCCTTGCCAGTTGATAAAATAAAATAAGAGTGGGGAAAAGTCTAGCAATAAATCCCTGTTTGCAACTCCGCCGTTTGAGATTAGAAGATCAGGATAATATATAGCTCTTGCTAGGGATAAAGTCTTTCCATAAGTGAAAAATGAATTCGTAATATCGGGCAAAAAGTCCCTCAGAAGCTTAATTTTTTTCCCTCAGAAAATTTGAGTAATTGTATCCGATAGAGGAAATGAAATGTATGTGAGGGCGAAAAACTACTTCCTTTGGATGTTTCCCAAAAAGTCTTTTGCCAAAAAAATTTATTTTTAATTTTTCTACCACGCAAAAAGAAAAAAATGTTTCCTTCATAAAAAAAATCGGAAACATCAAGTAAAATTTCATTTCTTCAACAAATGACGAAAGAATTACCAGAAAGATTAAGAGCTATTTTGTAGTGCCATTAATATAAATGAAGAAAAAAATTGTGTCTTCTGTCATTGTGAGTTTTTTCGTATAAATGCTGTAAGCCATAAAATACATGTTTGTAATTCATAAAATGATGGTGTACATTTTGATATCTACAACAAAAAAATTCAAATTTTATGATGATTTAATGTTGTGATATTAAAACATTTCTTTTTAAAATATTTTTTAATTTCCTATTTTAAATTCGTACATGAATTAAATTAAACAAAAAGTTTATTTACAATGATTGCATAATTTTTATAGCTACAAAATTATCAATAATTTTACGTTACAAGAAAAATGACAACAAACTTTTAAATAGTAATATTAGTTTAGTTATTAAATTTCCTTTCAAATCTTTGACATTTAATTTTAATACCTTGATAAAATATATTTTTAGAGAATTTCTATTAATAAAAATATCGTTTGACAAAATTCCAAATCTTAATAACTATACAAATATCAAAGACATCCTTTTAAATCTGATTTACCTTATTTGATGTGGAATTACAAAATTTGAAACTAAGTAAAATTAATATTACTTTTTCATTCAATGCAGATATAAGTACAGATAATTTTTCAAATATTTTAATTTTAAATAGGTTTCAAAATCTGTTTGCCTAAAGAGTGAAGCTATATAAATGATTTTATAAAAATTTTAGTGACACAAAAATCTTTTTTTCTTTTATTTGAGTAATCATGAATTAATTAACTTTTCTTCTTACTTCATTTGCATGTATTCTGTTATTAAAACGTTTGACGAATGATATTAAATAAAACTGAAATTTAATATTTATCATGATTGAATTTTAAGCTTTAAATCTGATAAATGTAAATAAATTTTTATTAAACATTTCAGATAATTTACATTCCTTATATTATTTAATGATCAAGAGTTGATTATTTTATAACTTGATTAAATTATTTAAATTTTGTGGTTTTGGAATCTTAATATTTTGTTTCTTAACTCTCAAACATATGTTAATTTAAATATTTCACAATTTAAATTTTTAACTAAACTTATTGATTGCTAAACCTCCAGAAAAAATTCGAACTAATTCCTTTCAGTTACTGGTATTTCTATTTCACGGAAATTTCAACTTAAAACATTAAAACTTTGGTCTAATAAAATAAGAAAAGAAAAGAAAATTTCATAATATTGTTAATATTCTTTATTTTTTAATTATTAAATAGGCTAAGTATTTTTTAAATTTTAATTATTTAAAAAGAATCATTCGGGTTAGAAATTAGCTATTTTCAAATTTTCGTTAAAAAAATTACTTAAATTTTTACTTATAAATCTATAACAATCTAACTGTATTATAGGTTGCAGTATTAATATATATTTTTGAAAAACATTCCTTTTCCAATTTTTCCTTTTAAAGTATTTTTCAGAAAACAATTTTATTCTTTGGTGTAAAGATTTATATTTTGACATTTAATATAAATTTTGTAATATATTATATAAGGATTTCAAGTTTAAATGTTTATTAAATATAAGAATTTTATAAATTAATTAATATTAATTAATTTTCTTTCGAAAAGCTTAATTCACACGTTTTCATAATAAAGCATTGAAAGCAAGGATCTTTGGGAGTTTAAGAATTGAATCAAATAAGTAAATTAATTGAAAACTTCCTCGAAAACTTCAAAATGTATGCAATAAAATAAATATAATGTCATAAAAATATATGCTTTTATTAATGAAAGCAATTTTCTTTTTCTAAATAAGTACTATATTCATATGTCACTTTTGCAACTGTAAAGTCTTATTCTTTCATACTTATATAATCTTATTTTTCATTAATTTATTAAAATCAAATAGATGAACAAATATCATTTTGCCATTTTGTATTCTTACCAAAAAAATGTATTCTTTCAATATTGGTATTATTTTATTTTATTATATTCTTCGAGTATTTTATTACTTTATTCTTTTATTTAATTAAACTTTACTTGTCTGTTTTACTCGAAATTGTTCGAATAAAATAGATATATTAAAAATAAAATGAAATGGAAATTTTCATAAGAACAGTAAAAAAAGAAAAAAATATTTTAATATTAAAAACTGAAAAAATACACTAATAGAATTTAATTATATATTATTTCATAGGTTACTGAAAAATATTAATCAAGTATATTAAGCACAAAAAGATAGGTTTCTTCAAACTTAAATGAAATTGGAAATTTAAAATTCAAAACTAAAAAATAAACTAAATGGAAAGTAACTTTTCATGAAGTATAAATAAAAACAGAATTTAATATTAAAAGCTGGAAATATGTACGCTAAGGTCATTTTACTTTTCGTATATAATGAACAAGAAAAAGATAACAGAAAATATCTGTACTTTATTTTAATAGAGCCAAATGTGTTATTAATGTAATATTTTAGAAAATAATATCCTGGTTATCTTTTACAGATGTATATATATTTTTGTAACTGATAACCATTCTGGTTTAGCAGTTAAACTGCAGTTTAATAGCCAAAACGACAAATAATTACAAATATAATATAGTTTGTTAGAACTGCCTATTTGATAAACAAATGAAACTAGATCTGCTTTAAGAAAATTATTGAAAAGACAATTCTGTTGGGTTTGGCTTGCAATTTGTTCTCTTTGAAATCTCTACTAGAAAATTTTATCTTTGCTTTTGGCTGGGAATTAAGAAGAAAAAAAAATTAGAAGTAAAGTTCTTTTTTCTACTAAACCGGAGTTTTTATGGTGCGGATTTCTGAACTTCAATAGGAATATCTTCCCATATTTTCGTCTTAGCAGGATGAAGTAGTTATAGCTTAAACTCTTAAATTTGATTGAAGAAACTACTGTAACTTTTAGTATAATTATCAATACGCAAGTCTTGGATTAAACGATGTGTATCCCATGTCTGTATCATTATGCTACTGTAGTTCATGTAAATATTTGTTTTAATTGCCAGAAATCACCTATAAACTTTTTATTCACCCTGAATTAAGCGAATACTGGAATAATTTGTATGGAAAGCCCCTTAAACCAAAGATTAATTTAGATAATTAATAATTGGGGGTAATAAATAATCGCTGCACAAAATATGGGAGATTGTGCGTTCAGTATCTGATACAGTGGAAAAGGTCGTGCTGAGAAAATTTGTGCAAGTAAAATGTAATGATGTAGGATGCAGTGATTTTCCACTGATATGGAATATTGTAGCTAAAATTACGCAAACTCAGAATGATCATTGCCATATTGTGAAATTTATATGACAATTTTGAGCCATTGTCATATAGATCTCATCATATTATAATGTCTCAAAATTACGAGAAGTTACCTACATTATCTTTTTCAGACAGTCTAAATAGACAGTTAAAGACGTACTATAACTTTATTTAAACTACATAGAGAACATTTTCAGCACATGTGTGGGTTATAGAAGCATGCAAGGCTAACATTAGATTAGTATTAGAGCTTCGTTCTTCAGAGCAAAAGATCCCGGGTTTCATCCCAGTCACCGTCGAAATACAGTAGTAAGGTGATACTTTTCTGCATTCAGCATGCTTGTTTGTCGATGTGAAAGCTTAGGAGTTTTCCGGGTTTCATCCATTGTTGCACGTTAAAATGGCACACTGTCTATGAAAACTATCCTCTATCTGATGCAGACTACAATTTGATATCAATCTAGAAACATGCATAAGGATCAAATTTTTAAATTGTTTTTCCTTAATTTGCTTATAAATTTTTTTTTAGTTTTGTCCAGATCAAAAATGCCTTGCGAAAGTGTAATGCATTCAAAAATTGGTTAAATATTCATTTTTGAAAATTTAATAAGTTTATGGTGGAGTAATTTGTAGGATGCATGTTTACATATTATACAATTGTATCTTTTATATTTCTAGAAAAATGGGTCAGTTTAGGTTCCGTTCCTTCATCTGTTATCCTTTAACATGGAGAACATTTCCAAAAAAAAAGAAAAACTAGTTTAAGAGAGCCGTAAAATACCCAAGCCGATTGAGTATTTTAATTCATTTCCCACAAAACACCAAAAGAAAGAGAAAATCAATTTCGGTTTCTGCGGAGGCAGCGAAAAAACATTTTCATTAATTTCCCTCGATCAGCAGGACTTGAACCTGACAAAAGAAGCCTGGTTGGAGGCCAGACTTCCGGAAGTTGGGTTACAGATCGGAAATGACCCCCTAAGACGGTGACTATTTCCGCTTTTTGTAAGCACTCTATCGGCCTTTCTAAATGACAGTTCAACACTCCAGAATGGAGAGGAAACGGCTCTCCGAAGACACATTCGCTTATTTATTAATCCGTTTATTGTTTTCTTAACCTTCCAGCAATGATTAACGATGCTCTCTTTAACAGCATCCATCTCTTTTAATGCT
This sequence comes from Latrodectus geometricus, assembly GCA_026290005.1. Classification (NCBI taxonomy): domain Eukaryota; kingdom Metazoa; phylum Arthropoda; class Arachnida; order Araneae; family Theridiidae; genus Latrodectus; species Latrodectus geometricus. Next base: position 18,675 of record JAPDSC010163890.1, read on the forward strand.
AATGCCAGATGCTCTTACGATTTAAGTAGTAATTGCTAATTTATTTAGTCCTTCGATCCAACTTTAAAAGGTAGAGCAAGAGTTCAATTGTTTTATTTTTATAATATTTTAATCAACAAGCATCAGATTAAGGTAGAAGGGTTAAATAAAAATTTTTTAAAACAAATCTGTTCTGATGTACAGCGATACATTTAGAGTAAAGGAGCATTATTATACGCCTCATTATACATACATACATATATATAGAAAGAGAGACATGACATGATATATATTATATATAGCATGTCATCGTGGTCTCGAAAGTTTTTACGTCCTCGTAACTT